>JAXGGA010005323.1:0-79365 GCA_038373865.1 Uloborus plumipes | reverse complement strand
GTACATCAGCAAACTGTGTAAGAGCAAACTGTGGATTTGTATTGGGAACATACACACATACCGTATTACCCTGCATTAGCCGGCATGCCGGGAAAAAAGAGGTTGACCACCATGCCGGATAATTCGAGATTCATTTTCCAACAAAATGCTCAGTTCAGTTCCAATCGAAAAGAAACCACTTTGAGGAGAAAAAAATAAATCTGATGATCTAAAAGTGAATCTGATGACTAATTTCCGAAAGAATATTTTTCAGACTGAAAATCTGGTTTGTTTTATCAAGAATGGAAATATTTTTACAATATAGGAAATAAAATGAGTATTTATTTGTTATTGATGATGGTCATTAGTTACGGATATAGTTATATACCAATTAAATAATGGATTCAAAAGCAATCATTGTCACAGCGATTCGTTCATAACTCGTTTTAATAAATTATTTTTAGGTCCTTTTAGAGAAGTAAGTTTATTTTTTATTTATTGAATAACTGTAGTAAATTCTTTGTGCAACTGAAATATTTAAATTTTAGGATTACAAATGTTTGTTTAGTTTTAATTAATTGTGATAAAATAATTAATATGTAATAACAGAAATGATATTGTTAATTAATATTTGCAAAATTAAACTGTCTATAAGATATATATAAAAATATATTAAGTTGAACATATGTTTCTTATTATAGTATTAAATCAATTTTTTTTCTAACCTCGGTTTTTCCGGCATGCCGGAAAGGACCAGGCAAAGGTTACTGAAAATTTGGTGACTCTCGAATTTTGCGGTATGCCCGCTAATGCGGGGTAATACGGTATATATATTCTGTTTTATTTATAAATGGATGTATACAACGAAATATGAATGCTCCGATAAGCAAATTTGCTCGTTACCGATTTATTGACTGGTTAATGATTACAATGATTATTTTTAATACTACCAATTCCACTATTTCTGTTTTTTTTTACTTCCTTTTACGTAGTAAAGGAAGTATTGTGATCGCGAAAAAAAAAAATCACTCAAATTTGAGTCTAAATTTTGATTTTGCTCACCCCCGAATGAAAATTCCTTAGTTTTTTTGACCTGTCAGCACGTGCATATGTACCTACCAACATATAAGCAGCCGAAAATTTTTTTCCAACCATCCCCGAGTTAATTACGACGAGTTTTCTCATGACGTCTGTATGTACGTGTGTGCGTATGTATGTATGTGGGTCGCATAACTCAAAAACTATATGCCGTAGAAGCTTCTAGCTTGGGATGTAGGCTCTGAGGATGGTCTAGTTGTGCACCTCCCCTTGTGGTTGCATTTGAATGTTCCCAAGGGGGTGTTTTACCCCTTTTTTGGGGTAAATCAGTGTTAATTTCAATGCAGACTCAAGTGATATGAATTGGCGCGACCACTTGGCGATATGTCGCCAAGCTTTTGGTCGCCAAGTGTTTGACGCCAACTTGGCGACATATCGCCTAGTTGGCGACAAATTTGGCGAAAAAATTGTTTTTTGAATTTGTGTTCAACTTGGCGCTATTGGCGATATTTTGCGAAAAATTCACTGAATGATATTAAAATCAGCAATATTTAGAAAATTAACCATTGCAAAATATTTTTTGCATTGTTTCGTGGCAGATTAGGGGAGTAAATATTTGAATTGTTACCTTGCTCACTCCAAGCACTTTTTTTAACACTTAAGGCAACTACTAAGAAATTTGCACGTAAAAGGAAGTAGTGTGGGGTCCATACCAGATTTTTTCTTTTTCATTTTTATCTTTTACAATTCTGATTTTAGTAAAAACTCTCTGCAGATGCTAAAAGGGCAATCCTTTTCGTCCATAAAAGAAGGGTGTTGTAATATGTCTTTTCTAATTTTAATTATTTCTAATTTACTCTCAACCTTTATATCACAGGTGTTAATATATATTTTTTTTCTAAATACGCCATCGCTTTGTACACAACGTGTTTATATCTACATAATTTTTTAATTTCTCATTTTTAAATGTTATAATAAATGCTACTTTATCAGGTTACATTGTATCAAGTTACATTTCTGACTCCTTTAAAGCACTGATGACTGCTGTTTTGGATTCACCTCCTTCACATTTTACTATGAGATATTCTTCTTTGATGTCAATTGTATGAAAACAAATTGCTATCGTTTCAGTTTTAATATTCCTTCCAAATGTATTTTACCCAGGTGATCGCAAACTTTTTGCTCTTGTTTTTAGCATTTCTCGTCAGATCGTTCAAATGCTTTAAATCTAGCTGTCTGTAATAAATTTTGAAGGCTTATTTTCAAAATCTGAAAATTAACATTTCGAGGTTGTTTGTTTGATGAGAAGATAGTATCTATGCGTTTTTACAAATGTGCTTTCTCTACTAATAATAAAGCTGAAGGTGAGGCGGTCTGTCTGTCTGTCTGTCTGTCTGTCACGCGCGTAGCGCCAAAACCGTTCGGTCGATTTTTATGAAATTTGGCACAAAATTAGTTTGTAACATGAGGTCATGCGCTACGAAGCGATTTTTTGAAAATTCTATTTTGTTCATTTTCTATTCTAATTCTTAGCGAAAATTCGATAAAATAGGGCAGAAATATTTCATACACATTTTCAAGTCTTATGTCATTCGAGAGCTTGAAATTTTCTGTCAAAAATGATGTAAGTTTGAAGTTTCTACGAGCATAAGAAGAGTTGTAATAATTGTTTTTAGAATCCCGGAAATTCAAGGCTTACCTTCAGCAAAGCATGCCAATAAACGATTCTAAAATTGTTGAGCTCGAGAATAAAATTCGTTTGAAAACAGAGATGGAATGAATTATTTTATCAACGGAAATCGGCTTTTCATGTTGTTACCATGGTTACGTTTTATACATTTTTTTTGTTTTGTTCTTTTTCCAGCGTTGCCAGACGTAGTATTTTTTCGGCCCAAATAAGGAGCGTAGTATTTTTCTGGCAACCCTGTTTCCAATATACTTTAATGACTTAATAGATTTGGCGGATTTTTTTTTTTCTTCATAAATTTCGCATTTCAGCAATACTGATTTTGGCAACGTTTGGAAACAGTAGTATTTTTTTAGAGGAGGCGTAGTATTTTTCTGTTTCAATTCCCTGGCAACCTTGTCTTTTTCCCGGTGAAAATGTGCTTTGGGACCGAATTGCTTGGCGCATTTTCAAAAAGTCACCAACTGGCGCGTTTTTTCGAATTGTCTCCCGGAGTTGAAAACTCCGAGAGAAACTACGCAAAATAGCTTGGCGCGTCTATCGTCCATTTAGCGAGAAAGGGGTACCCAAAGCACAGATTAAACAAATATCGTATAAATTGCGATATTCCAACATTCTTTTTAAAGTGCTTCATTTCGGAAAATGTATTGTTTTGTTTTTAAGCTAGGAAAGGAAACTTTCTTCTTCTTTTAGGGCCCTGCTCCACATCAGCAGAAAACGCGACCGAAACCAAAGGCAGAAACCGAAACTCCGGGTATCGTATTTTCTCTTTTGGCTTATTTTTGTACATCTCCCCTTGGGGTTGCATTCGAATGTCCCCCTTTTATGGAGTAAATCAGTGTTAATTTCAATGCAGACAAAAGTGATATGAATTCGCGCGAACACTTTGCGGTATATCGCCAAGCTTTTAGTCGCCGAGTATTTGCCGCCAATTTGGCGACAAATTTGGCGATTTTTTTTATTTTTTTATCTGGGTTCAATTTGGCGCTATTGGCGATTTTTTGCGAAAAATCCACTGAATGATGGTAAAATTGGCGATATTTAAGAGATTAATCATTGTAAAACATTTTTTTGCATTGTTTTGTGGCAAACTAGGGATATAAATGTTTGAATTGTTATCTTGCTCACTCCAAGCGCTATTTTAGCACTTACGGCATCTACTAAGAAATTTACACGTAAAAGAAAGTGTGGGCCGTGAGGCCCATACCAGATTTTTATATCATACTTTGAAGGAGTTATAGTTGAATTTTTCTAAAATAGAACATTTTTTCTGCTCTATCAATTATTTTACAAATGAACTTTTTATTTATACCACGGGCAATGCCGTGCGGGTACCGCTAGTTAATGATAAGTCTCATTGTCTGTAAAGGAAACAGCATTCCCTTTTTCTCTAGCCCACTTTTAATCAGTCATAAGCCAATCTGCCATAATATTGGTTTGTTGATTGCCATCCAGGCTTTTTAATTTAATTACCACGCTACCTCTAAATGTTATAAGTTCAGACCTTTAAAGCATTGGAGTCTAGCTGCTTTCTGGATGACAACTAGGTTTCAAATTCATGGCTCTATGTAAAATTGTGAACCACTTCAATGGTCTCTTAAAGGATGTTTCAAGTCGTAAAATTACACCTTTTTTTCTTCCAGTATTTACTGCAGTACCGTCGCATCCGATGGCACACAACTTAGTAGCATCAATTTTGTTTTTGGCAATGAAATCTAATATACCGTTTGCGATTCCTTCCGCGTTTGATCGATTTGGTGAAATATGTCCCAAATATTTATTATCTGGCAGCATAACCAGTGTTACATGTTCTTCGGTAGTTATTTTTCGATGATAACTGCCGGACACAGATTGTTCCAAGAACAATGTACTATCCTTTCGTCCATCGAAGTACAAACCTCGTACATCTGTACATTTTGGACCTTGGTGGTAAGCCTGCAGATTTTTTCTCACTTTTTTACGCTCCCGTTTCACTTTGCTGGGATCGATTATATTTGAAGATGCTTCAGGGGAAATTAAACCGACGTCTTCTAATACGGAAGATGCCAACGCTGCCGCTGATCTCTTTGAAACTCCGTAGCGATCACACGTTTTAGAAAATTTATTCAGACCGACCCTTGTTTGTGAAGTGCTTGCTTTATAATTGATACAACTAAATTCCGGATAAGTTTCGTCCGTACCTTCTGTTGAACATTCTTTTTCGCTTTCTTCTTCCTTACTATCATCTTCAACGGTATTAACTTCGACTTTCTTTTTCTTTCTCATTTCTTCTTTCGTTTTTCGTTCAAAGGTCCGTTTCAATTTTCTTGTGGTTTCATGATCAACATTTCCAATAAACATTTTTCTCTCACCACGCTGGTCTAAAAGAAAAAGTTGTTCTTTGACTGGAACTTTGTGAGACTTATCACAGTTACAAGCACTGAAATTACATTTACAACAAGCGATATCAAAAAGCTGTTTCCGAGCTTCGGATAAAAATAACTGTACCTTAGCTTTAAACGCATCTGATTTAACACATTTTTTGTTCATTGTTTTCTTCAGGTTTTTATACTTGCCGTGAAAACGTCGAATCATTTTAACGATTCGTATATGCGAAACAAAGGGAATAGAGGAACGTTCCCATATCTCTTCCAATTTCTTGGCTACTTCTACTGAAATTTCAATCACTGTTGATTCTTTAGAAGAATTAAACTTTTTTTTTCATTAACAAGAAATAAATAATACTTAAATACATCTTCATAAATAGGTAACACAGAATCAGACAAGATTTTTGGTGTTCCAAAAATGAAATCTTTTAACATTTTCCTCGTTTTGACTTTCGATTCAACACAGTAATCTTTCGAACGTTTTCTTCTCATAATGGTGTTAAAAATAGACTTCCAATGCGCTCAAAATATAAACATACACTGTGCTGTGCATTTGATACTGCAGAGGGGCATCTGTAACTCTCACCGGTCAAAGTTCAAGGTTGTACGACGCATTTAAATCGTATTTGGCATGATTCTAAGAGCCCGACTGCAGTGCCTCTATAAATTACGCAGTTTTTACAACAAAACCATGTATTGCTTTCTCTTAATGTAAACGTTTACCGACCAAACTTTTTTTGGACGCTATTTCATATGTTCTCAACACATGAATGTTTTCTAGATATAAAAAAGATGCAATTAAAGTTGGTAAAAAGTATCTTTTTTACATTAAAACCATGATATTATGGAAAAAGTCAGTGTTAAAACTTTGCGATCATATCGCCCCCTGAAGTATATCAACCAATTTTCATCAATTTTGCACATAAGCAAACTGTCACTTAACACAACTTTTGGCAGCTGAAAAAAATTTTGTTTTTCGCCCCACCCTTATGGGCACTCCTGCATCTTAAAAATGTATTTGCTGCACTTCGGGTCAATTCGTAGAAGTTCATTGCTGACGTTTGGGGGATCAGGGGGATTCAAATCTGCTTTGAAATTTTAATACTCGAGAGGGACTTTTGTTGTCTTCCATTGAAATTTGCATTGAGTTTACACTCTTTGCCCCCCCCCCCCCTCAGGAAAATGACGGACCCTTAGAAATTCAAGCAAGAGCATCAACACATGCCATGTCTAAGGTCATTTAAATTTCAAGCCTGAAATGAGAAGTTGTTTCATCATTCTAAGTTTATATCAAGAAAATAGAAACTGAAAAGTTAACTTTTATCAAACAAAAGAGAAACTAAAACAAATTGTTTGTTAAGTGCTGCCATCTATCGTATGTTTGGTAATAAAATATTGAAGTAATGTAACAGTAGAATTTTTGTAATTTCGATTTCCATTTAAAAACTCTTTAACATCTGTGCGAAGCTTTTGCGTACAACAAGAATTTCCAAAACCTGACTTTTAAAGCGAATTTTTGAATGACAGCAAGCAGGTTACTTGTTAGTATTTTTCACTGATTTTGCAGACATTAAGAATCTTATGATACGGTCAAAACGTTGAACTGTTAAAAAAGTCGTCGTTAACTAGAAGAGATACCTACGGCAAATTTGCACTTACTGCTCAGAGTTTAAAAAAAAAACAAAACAAATTTGAAGTGCCATTGTTCCAACTTTTAGTTACTTGGACCCAATGTTTCAGACTGGCTGAAATAGTTTCGAGGTAAACCTTAAAAAATATTGCTGAAAACTCCCTCAAAGGAGAATATAGCGTTTTTAAATTACTATTTTCCGCTCTCAACTCAACTTTGCTAAATCCAAAAAGAGTCTAGTCGAATATCTTTGGATTGATAAAACTGTGGAGAACGAATATACAGGGTGGTTATAAATTAACAGGAGGTGTTTGGAGCCCTCTAGTTCGCGAACTACTGGGCGAAACATTGCCAAACTTCGTGAGCATGCATATTAGACCATGGGATTTTGATTTCTGGAATAAAAATATTAGTTTGAAAAATCACCACCAGGGGGAAAATTTGGCGCTTTAAAAGTGTATTACACTGAATATCGCCAATTAAACTTGAAAATATACTGTACAAATCAATTTCGCCAAGCAAAAATGATTGTTCTTTGCAAATGAAGTTTAATATGATCGCCGTAGAATTTTCTATTTAAAAAAAAATCACCACGAACAAAATAGCTGTCCATTTAACCAAATAGAATGCAATAATTTGCATAAAAGCTTTGCGTTTAGCGATCAACATCCCAGTCAGTATAAAATGACTGACTGGGAGCATTCTCATCATTCTGAGCGCAGTTGCCTCTTGATGGCTTTTAACTATGGAGGACCGCGCTTTGTTAGTGAAGCTCTACTATCAGCGTGATGAAAATGCCAATGTTACTCTTCGAGAATTACGGCGAATGAAGCAGTTGAGAAAAGGCCCGCTGACCATAACACATTTAAAAAACATGATTAAGCGGTTTAAAATGACTGGATTTCTATCCCAGCAACCAGGCTAGGTGCGCCAGACGGTTAATCAGCTACAAGTTGACGAAGTTGCAAATGCTATTAGAGAACAATGCTTTGATGCTATCAAAGAGACGTTTCTGATATCGCAAGTTTAAAATATATGATAATTTTAAAAATTAGAGAAATCCATTCTGATATGTTACGAGCTGACGTAGAAAATGTTCTGCATCGTATGCAGTTCTTACAACTTTACAATGGCGATCATATCGAACCACATTTGTGCCAAAAAAAGTCATTTTTGCAAATAAAATGGATGCATATTTTGACAGTAGCAATTAATTCTTCGAAAATCAGAATAATACACTTTAACAGCGCCAAAATTCCCCCTGGTGGTGATTTTTCAAACTAATTTTTTTTTTATTCCAGAAATCAAAATCCCATGGTCTAATATGCATGCTCACGAAGTTTGGCAATGTTTCGCCCAGTAGTTCGCGAGCTAGAGGGCTCCAAACACCTCCTGTTAATTTATAACCACCCTGTATATCGGCGATTACCTTGCGTTCCAAAGCCCAATTTCTAATTGGACTTCTCGTGTAAATAAGAATTCATGTCTTGTGAACGTACAAGTTTTATATGCATTGGCCCATAAATTTGATTTTATACTGTAGCTTATACAGATACAAACAGGTCTGTCATTTCCAATTTTTTCTGGGGAGGAGGATAAAGGGTATATATTCTATGTTAAATTTTACCTAAAAATTGCGAAAAACCAAGCTCACTCATATGTAAATAAGTACATTAATTTCCAAAAGTCTGGAGGAGGGGGGCACTTAACCCCCCTCCCCTATCTCCCAAATGACGGGCCTAGAAACAAATACAAAATTAACGACCAGCAACAGGCTCTGGGCCTAGCCAGACTCGTCCTAATCAATTTATCAATTCCCAATGAAGATCAAGAGCCCTCTTTAAAACTATTTGCCTCATTACAAGTAGCAGCTGCTTCTGGTAAGCTGTTCCAAATGTTTGCAATCCTGTCAAAGTAGTCATTTTTAATGATTTCAAGACTAGCTGGGGATTTGAAAAGCTTAAAACAATGACCCCTGGTTTCGCCATCTGGGTAGAAATTTATCCCATACATAAACGTCCGCCATTTTAATGAACTTAAATTACTGAATCACATTTCACGTCCCCTTCTACTCTTTGCTCAATTCCATACACATTAAAGATTTAAGTTTGAAATCATAATCGAAATTCAAAATTCCATTTCCTAACCTTATTTGAACCCTTTTTGAACCCTTGCAATAAATTCATGATAAAGAGATCAAAGCTAAACAAAACGTTATAAATGAGCTCATGCGTTGAGCATGCTCATTGAGTTGAATGGAAGGTACCCAGGTAGCACAAAAAATGCTTAAACGTTTTATAAACGTTTTTAATCCGTTGTCACAAAGTTAATAACCATTTTACAACCTATAAAAAACGAAGTGTGCTACTTGGGTACATTAAGGCCCCTATATATACGAGCCGGCGCATCAAGATTAAGTTTCACCACTTTGGATCCAGCGCGTGTTTTTGTGTTTGAGTGGTTGTCTTTTCTGGCTAGTAATCGCGTTTTGGTAATTTTTCACTGTGAGCAATTATTAGCGGCACGTGGATTTGGCAAAGCTTAGCAATGTGCCAAAACTTTTTTCTGGTAACCCTACTCCGCAACAATGAAAATTTCAAAGTAAAAGTTAAGGAATTGGATCCAAAGTGGTGAAACTTAATCTTGATGCGCCGGCCTGTCTATATAGCGGCTCTAGGGTACATTGCTACCATTCATGCAGTGGTGAACTGTGCCTAGTGCAGATGATACCCTATCAGGAGTGCAGTTAAGAGGCAGGGTTCGGGGTGAACCCCCCCCCCCCCATCTGGAAGTTTCATTTTTCTTATTTCTAAAGGTTTAAATATCAAAAAAAAAAAAAAACCGATGGCATATTTTGGCCGATGTACCGATGCCGATTGTTCAAAGACGGTCGATTATATTTTGTTTCCAGTGGTTGGAAAACTGTACAAATTGATAATTGGTGGTGGAGATGTGCACTTCAAACATTTTTTTTAAGAAATAAAAATGTATTCGGCACATTGTAGAAACCTATTTCTAATTTTAAATGAAAGTATCGCATCGAAAAATCATAGAACGAGTGTAGAAAAATGCATTAGCGGTAGAAATATGATTCTTATTGAAGAAAATATGGGGGGGGGGGGGGTTTAAAAAGTTGTAATGAAAAGTCAAACTAGTATTTAAATGTTCAAAGCTAATAAAACGGAAGTAAAACAGAGTATTTCACAAATTAAAAGATATGAATAGAAACCGAAAATATTACTACCGAAAAAGAAAACTCAAATGTTTAACAAGCCTGAAATGCACGTGTGTAACTTTAATTTTGAGGATAAGTCCTTAAACCTCATCCTTTACTTAAAAGTACGCAACGATACAAATGCGTTTTTTCAATTTCGAAAAATTTCCGGGGGAATGCTCTTGTCCCTGTCCACGCAACACTGCCAAAAATTGTCTAAAATTACAGTTTTGGAACTTCAATTTCTGAAAACTTCTATGGTGGAGTCCATGAACTCCATTTTTCTCCTGATGCTATAAAAGATTGCCTATAATCGTGTTCAGAAGCCTTCAATTTCAAAGAAAATCCGAGAACTTCCTTGAACTCCCGCCTCTCAAAACCATTACAGTTCTTCTAAAATTACGTTTTAAAAGCTCACTTTTCCAAAATTAATGGCGAAAACCACCCCTCTCCCCCTTTAACATCTTTGAATACCATCAGATCATCTAAAATTATGTTTTGGAACTTCCATTTCGAAAAATTGCAGCGGGAGAGATTTTAAGACATCCCTTCCTTTGTCGTTACCAATATAGTCGAAAATTGAGTTTTCAAACTTTCTATTTTTTTTATCCCGTGGAGAGAGGACTCTACTAATTAATATCTGGGGGGGGGGGGGAGAATTTAGGGGAGAGTAATTTACTTCCCCTTCGCTGCCAGGGAGAACAGTCCGGGCTCTTCCCCGAATGGCAACTTCTGAGGTGTGGCAAAGTCGTGCCATTTCTAGGTGTGTTTTTTCCAGTGAAAATTGATGTAAACATTTAAACCAATGGTTCCCAAAGTGGTGACCAGGGACCCCCAGGGGTCCCCCGGAGTTAGCTATGGGTTCATATAAAGAAAAGAAAAAAATGGGGGTCCACAAGATGCAAATAGGGATCCTGCCATTGATGCACTAAATTCTCTCCCTCCCACTTAAAACAGTCTTCTTTTTTCCCTTGTACACCTATAGGGCAATTCCACGGTAACTTACGTTACATTTCGACCAACTCTTATATGCATTTAGTACCTCAGTACAGACAAATTTTGTTGTACAAATCTTGTATGAAAGCATTTTTTGAAAATGACAGTTGAAAGCAAAATTAAAATGCAAAAATATTCGATGCATTTAAATTTTATAAAATCTAGCAGTCAAAGATAAGGCAGTAACTTGCGTTACACAAAAAGGGAATGACATAATATGAAAATTGGTTCTGAGGAAAATTTCTGCTCTATTACAGCTGTTTTATTGTTTGAAGCATAATTTATCAGTTCCTTATAATGCTTAGGAATATATTTTCATTAATTTAAAAATTTATTTCAAAAATTGAAAATTATGGGAATTTTTAACTGGGTAACTTATGTTACAATAACTTACGTTACAAAATTTACTTACAAGCATATCTTTATTACAAAAATTAATGAATGAAAATTACAGCTTAGTTTAGATCGAAACATTGAAAATTAACAATTATGAATTAAATTTACAGAAATTTAATATCAAACTCAATGAAAAATCAAAAATATTACATAACATAAGACTTAAATCTATACTGGCTGCTGCTATTAACAAGTTCAGGTAATTCAATTTTTCAAATCATTCTTTCTTTCTTATTATAAATTTCATCTGTCGTTACTGGCCATTTCTAATTGGTTCCAACAGCAGCCATTACTTATATTTTAAACTCGTTTTCTTCAATAATCGTCACAACTCAAGGATACAATGTATTTTCGTACTTTACCACACACCATTCACCAGCTTTTATCTCTGTTTTTTCTTCTTGTTCCTTAAAATACTTAACTAAACGAAACCCCGTAGTTTGTTAATTTCTAGTTCTTAAATGGTCATTGTCAATGTGCGGATCTTCAGAAAGTATTTTTGATAAATTTTGCTTTTTCTAACATATTTCAATACCATAAAGAGGGACTTATATTTAAAAATCTGTAATATCCACATGACTTTTCTCATACCCCTTCTACAGCGCATCTTTTCTGCAGAGTTTAGTGGCATTTTAATGCAGAATAAAATGTATTTCACCTGTAAGAGATAAAATATTTTTGTATTTGTTACTTCTAAAACATATTTGATAACTTTAAATCATAACAGAAGTCATTTTTGAATAATTTATAGTACATTACTCCTAAATATTCTGAATGCAGTGATATTGTTTAGAGAGAATTAATATCTCAAAAGCCAAAAAGAAACATATAATTTATAATAGAGGTGTATTGTAATCTTATTAACAAATAGAGACATTTTAAGAAATATGATTAATTTAAATTAAGTAAATACAGTACAAATTCAAAAGAATTCTTGCATAAATTACTCCTACTTACCACATAGGTTTATTTCACAATTTACTTTCTTTATAAATACAAGTATTTAAGTTCTACTTGGGTAACTTACATTACCTGCATATGTTGGTAACTTAAGTTACACGTTTTGATTGTAGCACAAAAAATTAAATAGACAATATTTTAAAAAAAACTTTAACTATTTGCTTAACACACACTTATAAGATAGAAAATATAGCATTGTTAACATTGCATTGCCCTTTGTTTATGCACATCATGAACTTTAACATGTTTTTGGTAACTTATGTTACATAGAACAGTGCATTTTTGAAGTTAACATAAATCACTTAATTTACGTGAAAACACTCGTTTTAGCAATTTACAATATTGAATTAAAGTGTAATAATCAATATTCTTCCTTTAAAACAGTTATCTAAAGAAAAAAATTGAAACTTACCAACGTTGAAAGATTGACCATTTGCTTTGCCAAAAGTTAAATATTCCATTTCCAACTTCAAAGTGCTGCCAAAACTAAAAATACTACATTCTTGACAAAAAAATAGTATAAATAATAAACTTCTAACATTTTTAAAATGAAAAATATGTAAAACAGACGCATTGCTGTAATTTGATTTTTCCAACGCTTTTCCACACTTGCATGGAATTGCCGCCCAACGATGCTATTTTCAAAAGGGGAAATTATTGGGCTTATTATATATATGAAAAGTATGAAATGTTTATGTTCTTCTCTTCAGCTGTTTTTCTTTGAAGTCTAAATTTTAATTTTTCTCTCATGCGATTAAAAATTGTTCGAACTGCAAACTTATAGAAAGGTTGTCAGGCATTGTTACGAACGTTTGTGAAATTATTAAAAAAGATCAATATTAACCTGGTTAACTGGGGTAGGACGAAATATTTCGTCATTACACAAATAGCCTACAGCAATGGGCATGAAGAAATTTTTCGTCATGGAAATTAATCGTAATATAATGAACGCATCACGTTCTACGTTGTTCTTATCTATTAAATCTTAGAGTGGTTATATATATGCCATCATATTGTCGATGCGTCATGAATTTTCATGTTCTTGTAATCTGTAACTTGAGCGCTATTAACGGGAAAACGGGCGCTGCATGATCTATACTTCGAGCTGCCACAATTTGGATTCATTTTAGTCTGCATTTCAGTATCTTACATGTTAGTATATAACTTTTCTGATTTGCAATATTCCTTATTGTGAATTTCAGTGTTTTACCTAATTATTCTATTTGATATTAGTAGTAAATTTATGACTAAAGTACTTCTATTATTTCTACAAAATGGCTATAAATATTAAAATATCTATTTTATCATAATAAGCTTTAAATTGCATATAGTGTATTAACGATATTGCTATTTATTACTTGAGGTATGATTTTACTATATCGCTGCGATAAGATAAGTTCCGCCATTGTGGAATACGAGTTGAGCATTAGCTAATTCCCCGGTTTATCAGGTTCAGAAATAGTTATTCATGCTAAATTTTAATCATTTTCTTTTCTGGTTATTCATCAACAGTAGAACTGTGTTTCTATATCCTATCTATGAGTCTTATGATCAGTGTTTCCCACACTGAACACACTCTCAGTATCCCCAGGGATCGCCACGTATTTAAAAGGGGACTATATAAAGGAAATTAAATTAGGGATACACTAGTCTATATAGGGGTCCCTCTTTTGTTGATTCTCCATATTCACTCTGTCGCTACTTTAGCGTCTTCTTATTCTTCTATTTTCCTTGTACACATCTAATATCTAAATTGGCAGATTTTTTAGCTAATTTTAATGTTAATTTTTTTTATTTATTATTTTTATTTATATTTTTATATTTTTTTTATTTATATTTTTATTTTATTATTTTTTATATTTATTTATTTTATGTATTTTTATTTTATTTATTATTTTTTTATTATTTTATTATTTTTATTTTTTATTTATTTTTATATTTATTTTTATTTTTTTATTTATTTATTATATTATTTATTTTTTTATTTTTATTTTATATTTTATTTTATTAATTTTTATTTTATTATTTTATTTTATTTTTTTATTTTATATTTATTATTTTTTATTTATTTTTTTATTTTTATTTATATTTTATTTTATTTTATTTTTTATTTATATTTTTTTTTATTTTTTTATTTATTTTTTATTTATTTTATTTTTTTATTTTTATTTATTTTATTTTATTTTTATTATATTTTTATTTTTTATTTTATATATTTTTTATTTTTTATTATTTTTTATTTTATATTTTTTATTTTATTTTATTATTTTTTTATTTTTATTTTTATTTTTTTTATTATATTTTTATTTTTTTTTATTTATTATTATTATTTTATTATTTTTTATTTATTTATTTTTTATTATTTTTATTATATTTATTTATTTTTTTAATTTATTTTATTATTTTTTTTTATTTTATTTATTTTTATATTTTTTTTATTATTTTATTATTTTTATTTTTTTTATTTATATTTTTTATTTATATTATTTTTATTTTTTTATTATTTTTATTATTTTATATTTTATTTATTATTTTTTATTTTTATTATATTTATATTTTATTTATATTTATATTTTTATTATTTTATTTATTATTTTTATATTTTTTTTATTTTTATTATTTTATTATTTATTTTATATTTATTTTATTTATTATTTTTTATTTATATTTTTTTATATTTTATTTATTTTTTATTTATTTTTTATATTATTATTTTTTATTTTTTTTATTATTTATTATTTATATTTTTATTATATTTTTATTTATTTTATTTTATTTTTTTTATTTTATTTTTTTTATTTTTTATTTTTTTATTTATTTTTTTATATTTTTTTATTTTATTATTTTTTATTTTATTTTTTTTTATTTTTTTTATTTATTTATTTTTATTTTTTATTATTTTATTTATTTTTTATTTTATTTTTTTATTTTATTTTATTTTTATTATTTTTATTTATTTATTTTATTTATTATTATTTTTTTTTTATATTTATTTTTATTTTATATTTATTTATTTTATTTTTATTTATTTATTTTTATTATATTTTATTTTTATTTATTTTTTTTATTTTTATTTTTTATATTATTTATATTTTTATTTTTATTTTATTTATATTTTTTTATTATATTTTTTTATTTTATTATATTTTTATTTATATTTTTTTTTTATTTTTTTTATTTATTATATTTTTTATTTTATTATTATTATTTTTTATATATTTTTATTTTTTTTTTATTATTTTATTTTTATTTTATTATTTTTTATTTTTATTTTTATTTATTTTATTTTTTATATTTTTTATTTATTATTTTTATTATTTTTTTATTTATTATTTATTTTTATTATTTTATTTTATTTTATTTTTTTATTTTTATTTATATTTTATTTTATTATATTTATTTTTTTATTTATTTTTATTTTATATTTTTATATTATTTATATTTTTTTTTATTTTATTTATTTTTTATATATTATTATTTTATTTTTTTTTTTATTATTTTATTTATTTTTATATTTATTATTTTTTTATATTTTATTTTTATATTTTATTTTTTTATTATTTTATATTTTATTTTTATTTTTTTATATTTATATTATATTATTTATTTTTATTATTTTTTATTTTTTTTTATATTTATATTATTTTTTTATTATTATTTTATTTATTTTTTTAATTATTTTATTTTTATTTTATTATTTATTTTTTTTATTTATTATTATTTATTTTATTTTTTATTTATATTTTATATTTTTTATATTTTTATTTATTTTTTATTATATTTTTATAATTATATATATTATTTATTATTAATTATTTTAAATTTTTTATTATATAATATTTATCTTTTTTATAATATTCTAATTTATTTATTTATATATACTAATATTTATTATATTATATTTTAATTATATTATATGTTATATAATTATTATATAATATTTAATATTATTATAAAAAATATTTTATTATCATCTATATATAATCTATTTAAATAATATAACAAAATCACTAACAAAACGATCAATATACTCCTAACACCACAACAACAAGCAATCACCACAGATAACAAATCACAACGACAATTCTAAACAAACCATCAACAAACAAAACATAACAGAATCTTAACTACAATATCAAAACTCAACGAACCAAAACAACACAATAAGAATCGATAATCACACATACACAAGACACTTACAACAAGACCACAAATACAAAACTACAACAACTAAGACACTCAAAAACACATCATAAAAAAACTAGCAACACAAAAAAAACCAACAAAACGAAACAAACAATAAGCAAAAAACATCACAACAACTACAAACTAACTCGAACAAAAAACCTACCAAAACAGACACCCAACCACAAAGTAAATACAAACAGACAACAAACACAACAACATCAAAAACCAACAAAACCACCAAACAACAAACAAAACACAAAAAGAATAACACAAACCAAACAGAAACAAAACAAACACATCACAAACGCAACAAATAAAACCAAAATACCACACAAACCACAAACACATAGACTACACTCAACACCACAAACACAAAAGACAAAACACACAACACAAGCTAAAAGAACACTCAACACAACGAAAACCAAACCCAATTAACAACCAAAAACATGCACAAACCAAATACATCATAAAAAAAATACCCAACAACACACACACAAACACAACAACCACAATCACTCAAACACACATAAACGACAGAACTCAAAAACATCAACCAATAAACCACAGACAAACAAACACCATAAAACCGAAATCACAAAACAACAACTAAACAAACTACAAACACTAAGACCGAACACAAACCGAACACACAGCAACTACACCAATAAGAACAACAAAAATAAAAAACTACACACTAAACCTACACAAAATCAAAACAAAACACCCAACACAAGATACTAACAAACAAAAACCTCAAAACACACAAGTACACCAACAAACAGCTAAAATACTAAACGACAAACCACAAAAACCAAACACTAACCACAAAAGCACCAGCAACACCCCACAAACACAAACCAAACCACAACCAACCAATGAACACAACCAAACACGACGCCATAATAAACAAAACGAAACACACACACAATACCACAAAACAACACAAAAATACTCCACACACCTCCCACAAACGACAACACCACACAACGCCACAACACCAAGTTAAAACAGATAACACAAACACAAAAACGCAAACACTCAACGCACCACTCAACACACGACAACACTAACACAACAAAACTAAACAACCACACCCTAACACACCAAACACAACTAGAACACCACAAAAAAACAACAAAAATGCATATACCAACCCACCAAAACATAAGCGAACAACAAAAACAAATCCACACAATACACCCTACAAACACACAAACTGACATACCCAAAATCACAACAACAAACCCACCCTCACAAAGCACAACAAAACCACACAAACACAAAAAAACACACTGCAACCACAAAACAAAACCCCACACGCCTATACCCAAACTCAAACATAACAAAAACATAACAAATCAACACAAAAATCGACAACAAAACAGCTATCACTAATACAACACACAACCACCCACACACAACACCAATACACAAACAACCACAACACACACACCCCAACAAACAATCCACATCAACCACAAACAAACCTAGCACCACAAACAACTAAGCAAACGAACGGACACAAAAAAACCAGCCAAATCAAAACCGCCACAAAGCGAACAACAAAACTCGACCACAAAAACAACGAACCAACAGACAGCAAACAAACAACAAACCACAAAACAATAACGCAAAACAAAAAAAACAATAAACGTAAATACAAAAAAATCACACAACCTACACGCAACCAAACCAAACACTAAACATAAAGAACAGCAACTAACCAAAAAACCACAAAACCTACACCACAAACTCGACAAACAAACCTACCACCACACACAAACCACACACACAACAAACGCAAACCTACAAAAAAAAAAACAGCTAAAACCACAGATACTCACCACAAAAAAACAAACAATCACACTAACGTACAAACACATCCCACAAACAAAACCCAACAAACTAACAACATCAAACAAAAAACAAAAAAACAAATGAAAAACCACAACTCAGACATATAAAACAACAACACTACAAACAAACAGTAGACGACGAAACCCTTCACTAATACACATACAACAAAAGAACAAGACAAATCAACACAAAAACAGAACACTCACCAACCACATACAACCAAACACAAAAATCCAAACACAACAACACCACACCCAAAATACAACAGTCAACACTACAACACAAAACAACTACACAACAGCACACAATAAACAACAAATCCCGAAAACCAAACAAAACCCCCACAAACCTCAACACAACCTAATGAGAAAAAACACATCACACAACAAACACTCAAAAAGCACAAACACATCAGAACACAACAAACCACCTACACAACACCACTGAACAAAGACACCATCAAAAACAAACAAAACCAGAACACCACACAACGACTAACCAAACACAACACAAAACACTAAACTACAAAACACACACTACACACAACGAACCCACAGACCTACAAATCACACCCCTACATCACAAAACCACTCACAAACCACTCACAACAACAACAGCCAAGACAACAAGAAACACCCGGAACAAACAAACGCAACACACACCTACTCACAACAAACAAAACACAGACAAACCAAAAACCAGAACAAAGAACAACACCAAAAACACACACACAACAGTCAGACGAAACAACTAATCTACAAAACACGGCCCCATACAACAAACAAAAAAACCCCACTACAGACACACAAAAACACGCCAACAGCACAAAAACCACACACACAAACCAACAAAACGAACACCCAACCACTACAACAACCATATCGCACCGAAAGTATAACTCCCACCTTAGGCAAAACAACGCCAAAAACTACATCACCAACGAACAATCAACACAACGAACAGTACGAATAAACAAACAACCAAAATCACTACAAGCCACACCACATTCACAACGACACCGAGACAATACAACACGACTACCTCCAAAACCCGCACAAACGACCAAAACACGCCAAACAGGATACTGACTAACCAAACCATCACACACAGACGCCACAAAGACAACCCTCACAACACGACACTGAGTCCTAAAAAAACTACCCAACGAACCACACAAGCATCGCACCAGTCACCCAAACACACAAGAACTACCTCAACTAACAAAAAACTTCCAGCCAGCAACTGGGAACCGATCACCACCGAAACCAACACTAGACCACGAGCACGACACACACCGAATGTCACAACTTCGAAACAAACTACCCATTAGACTTGTATTAGACTACCACAGACCGCACCACCAAGACACAAAAAACTCAAAGCAAAAAGCAAGACCAACAAACATACAGAACGAAAACAAACCAACTACGATACAGATCCAAAACCAACATCAAACATGAAACCCAACAAAACAACCAGAACACACCCAACCAAAACCCCCACCCAAAAAACTAACATCGACAATAAGACCACCAAGATAACAAAACAACACAACAATACCAACATACAACATAGTAATACACCTTGACCAACAACCAACCCACACTACACCACACAACACACCCTCAAATAACAAAAACCAAAAAAACACAAAACATACACACACCAGACCAACAAAAACACAACACACAACACAACAACCAGAAACAGACAACCAAACTATAACCATGAGGATAACAAGCGAATCACAAAAAAACCGAACAACGAACACAAAACAATACAAACAAAAACACAACACAACATAAGTACCAACAACCACACACAAATACAACACACACACAAAAACCCCTAGACACACCACAAAACAAGACAAACACCTACACACACAACCAAACCCTAATCACAAATCCACCACTAAAACAAACCTAACTGCGCACAACGACACAGCACCCCACACCAAACAGACACACAAAAAATAAAACACCAAATAACGCAACTCCACAACACACGAAACCAAAACACATCTACGAAAAACCCCACAAACCACTAACAAAAAAACACAGCACACAAGAACCACGTAACCACAACCACAGGCCAAAAAAACAACAATACACAAAAACACAACCCAACACAGAACACAATGAAAAGGTACAACCAACTATAAAACAAAAACACACAAACAACACGCTCAAGGATGACCTAAAACAACACAATTACAACAAGCACCGAAAACAAAAACCTAACAACGAAACAAACACACAACACACAAAACACAAAAACCACATCCAAACCTAAACAACCGACACAAAAAATAAAACACACACAAACAAACACACGCAGCCACCACAACGAAACAACCAACCAATACACAGAAAAACCACACAATAACATCAAATAAAGCCAACCACAACCACAATCCGTAACACACCCTACACCCCAAACGCACGTATCAGGAAATGTTTTTGAAATTTAAGACCAAAACATTTGTAATCAACATGTGTTAATCAGAATACGTGGTAAAAAAAAGTCAATCGCCCCTCTGCTAGTCTCATGGTGCAATCAAATAATGTAAGGTTATGATTTATTTCGCAAACTTGCTTTTTACCACGAGTCTTTTTACAACACTCTTCTGTAACACAAGCAGAAGAAAATAGACATAATTTCCAAAAACCTCTTACATCATTTTACAAATAAATTTTAAAAAAAGGAAGAAATAAAGACAAAGTTCGTAAATTAATATGATGCAATAAAGTAATGCAATGTTATGGTTATATCTTAGCCCCTTTACCCACTTCTTATCTCTCAAAATACTTTTCCGTAACATACGCGTGCAAAAAAAAGATTATTTAAAAAAATGTTTTTACATTCCCTTATAAATGACGAAAAACAAACATAAAACGCTTCTGAAATTCCAGTGATGTAATGAAATGCTGCGAATTGATGATTGGATTGACAGTTCTTTCCTTTTTTTTTACATTTCTCATCACTTAAAATATACTTATATAACACACACACACTACTGTACTGCAATTTCTGCTGTACTGAAAAATACAGATTTATATTTTCTTTCTAACAGGTAGCTATTTCCCAGCTCCTAGCTAATATCCATATTTCATTAGCTAAAATATCCTTTCGTAAGACACATTTTACATAATTAATACGAAATTTCATTTAAAAAAAAGAGTTATTGCATCCCATTAAAAATAAAGTAGAGCTGAACGTTTAAGCAAATCCTGGAAAGCTATCTGGTTCTTCGAAATAGTGCACAGAGGACAAAATTCTATTGCATAATTTTTCCTTTAAATTGTATTATGCTTAAAAAAGAGTGCTTAAAAATTTCTTACCTCTTGATCTTGTTCTGTAAATTGATGATCACCGGTAACTTTGTTGATGCATTGCGCCACTCCGATCACGTCGCCTTGGAAATTGAGAATTGGTTGGCACATAACGCTCACGGTGCGATAACCGGTTCGGGCATCTATCTCCTTGTTGAATCTGGGGTCCTGCAAAAAAAAGAGAAAAAAGCGATAAATACATCTATAAATATCAAAATATGAATATATATATATGCATTAGGTTGGGCCAGTAAAATGTTTAAAATGTACTTTTTTTTCAACTTTTTCCAAAAAATGATTTTTCTCTCTTATTTTTCTATTCTTCAAAATCAAAGCGTGCCGGCTAGGTATTTTTTCATATTGAAGATTTTTTTTGTGAGTTCTAACTAACTCATGGAGCAAATGTTGCGCGTTATCCAAAACCAAAAATGGATTCACCCCCCCCCCCAAAATTGCCTTTTTCGGCCCACCTTAATATGCATATACATACACACACTGACGAACCCCCACACAGGCACACACACACAGACACACATTCAAGCTCGCTAGCACAAAATTGCACAGAGTAGAAAAAAATCACTGTATTTATTTCGATCAGTCCCTGTAGGTTATATATTTTTTTAAATGCGATGTCACACTTCTTGGTGTCACTATTCCTCTCACTTGTCACTAGTTCGCAATTTCAGAAAACCCCCTTTTACCTTAAAGCGTTACATTATTTGCGAACTGCCCCAAAGGACTTCTTAGGTTATGTTGTCCTTTGTTTGGAAACTGTTATTCTTAATTTTACGGGAACTTTAGAGATAAAGTAAGTCAGTTCGTTAAATATTTTTTCATTAAGTTTAACATGATGCAAAATGCAATCAAAGAAAAGAAAACTTGGACTTGCAGGGAGAGTTTCACAAAAAATCAAAAAGTACCAATTTCACATCTTTCAAACATGTGGAGTGAAAATAACATATTAGTACTTACATACTTACATATTAGTAACATATTGAAACTTGTGTTCTAAATAATAAACAGTTTGATCATTTATAATGCTCAATAACGTTAGAAATGGTAAAAATACAAGTATAACGTCAATATTTTTATGTTGAATAAATAATTATAACGGGTGCTTGGTGATTTTAATTGTTATGCATTGTTTAAAGTTGTGTAAGTTGATGCTACTTTTTAGCTACTCGCAGTAAACGTGCGTCAAATCTCAATGTCTAAAAACTAGTAATTTTTTATGTCTGTTGTGTAATATGACATCAATTTGTCTTTATTTACTCGCATAATAATTATTTTCTATTTTCTTATTTCATGGGAATAATTTAGTCACTACGGTTAACATGACAAAAAATGCAATTGGGGAAGGAAAAAAAAACTTGGAATGTCAGGAAAGTTCTGTAAAAAATCAAAATTCTTTTTCTCGATTAGTTTTCAAACATGCGTATTTTAATTAAGCATTTAGCTGTACACTATATCAGGGCCGTATTTATTGGATGGGTTTTAGGGTTCAAACCCCCTTCGAAATTTTTCAATACCATTAGAAAAAATGCATTTTAATGCCCATTTTTGCTGATAATAAAGTAATATTATTACTGGTATTTTATTTTTAACTTTTTTAATTACTTTTTAATTTCATTTCAAAAATGAAATTACCATCATTGAATGATTGTACAAATCAATTGATTTATGTGCATGATTTATCTGAATTGTAGTTTTTGCAAACATAATTTCATACACAATAATAGACCTTCTTAACTGGAGCGAAAATGCTTTATACACATCCGAATTTTTTCCTTCATTGGAAAAATATGTTATTATTTTATTTTTTATTTTAATGCCCCTTAAGCATCTACTGTGACAGAAGCAATAGAATATAGAACATTAAATCAAATATTATTTATCATATAGATTGAGGATATTGAGTTGGGAATACGCTCCCCGAAACAATAGTTTGTTTACGGCCCTGATATAAATTATAGTTGAACCATTGAAGTGTTCAATATTTTAATCCATTAATGCCCCGTAGCCTAAAAACGAGACGCTTGTTAGTTACTGCATACAAAAACCTGTAATAGGTAGATCATTCTACTAAAGCTGTTTTTCACAAGTTGAATAGTCCTTCTTCTTGAGAAAACCAGTTAGAGTCACAAGTTGCATATCAGAGTTCATTTATTGACAGCTATTTTCAGACAAATCAGTCAAGCCACGATCCAGCATGGGTAGCCGCAGAAAATATTTTTTTTTTTTTAGCGAACTTATTTTTCATAAAATTAAACTATTTTAAAATGATTTGCTTAAAACTGATCAGAGATTAATTCTGTATGTTACTTTGCAGAAGTAAAGTGAAGTAAGGTTGTATTTTGCTCACATATTTGCAAAATATCCCATAAACATGACATTAAATAATTTAATAAATATGGCAACGGCGGACTATTTGAAGCCTAAAATGTATGTAAACCGTTCCAAATAAGAGTTTTAAGCAGACAAAAATTGAAAAAAAAATTGTAAAAAAAACTTGGCCATAAATGAGTTAAGCCAAATTCAAGACTGATTTTAATATTTTTAGACCAAAAGCAGAATCATAGTGGACCTTTCGTGGAATTCAGTTCTTTGTGTAATAAGAATCTTCAGTGGTGTAAATCAATGACTCTTTCTAGAAAAAAATTCAATTTTTTGGTAAAAAGCGCTGCATCAGCATTCTATATGTAAAATATAGTAATTTTTCATTTCTGTTGTGGAATCGGCAGTCAATTTGTCTTCATTTACCTGTATAATAATCACCTTCCTATTTCCTTATTTCATGGTCATATCGTTAATCAAAGAGAATGTTTAAAAAATATTGACCTTGAAAGAAAAGATTTCTCATTTTGTTATTGTGATAAATGTTCTCTTTAACGAAATAAATTATAGATCTTCTTGACACTAAAAGTTGGCGGCGTAATTATTCATGGTTACGTTTTTTTCCACTAATTTTTTTAACTGCTTCGTCACCATTTTTATTCACGACTTTTAGTAACAATATAACATGAATATTAGTTTTCAAAATTGAAAGACATTCGGAAATGTAACATAGTTGATGAGTCTTAAAACGCTAAATATCTTGCAAAAATTGCTGTATATTGTTCTGTTGGTAACAAGTAGCTACTGTATATTTTCATAAAATAAACTCGCAAAGTTTCCGCTTGAAACTGAAACAGTTTTGTTTATCCAATATTACTAAAAATTCATTTGTTATAAATATGAAGCAATATTTAAAACTTCACATTTAAAAATGAAGTTTTCTGAATTAACTCTTTTGTTTTGATAATTAACAGATTAAAGCTTAAAAATATCAGATACTTTCAATAAAATTTCAATCTAAAGTTTGACTATAAAACAAATTTATTACAAACTTGAATCATATTCGAAATTACAGTTTTTAATTGAAAAATGTTATTTTAATTTTATATTGCTCTTTATTTTTTATTACTTTTATTTCAGAAACGTCACTTCGTCATTAGAAGTTTAGAGCAGTTTTATCCACGCAACAAGACTACATGTTTTGTCTGTCTATTTAATTTTAATTAGAAAAGTCAAAACATAAGGAGATCAGTAATCGAGTGTTCTTCTTTCTTTAATTTCAGTGGTAATTTAACTGGTTAACTCATTACTCTTTACTCTCATTGCTTTTCTCCCACTACCTTTTCTCATTATTTTTTCTCATACTAACTTTTCTCATTGCCTTTTCTCCCATTTTAATATGTGAGTTCGTTTAGTTTTTTTACTTAAGAAAAACACCATGTTTACAATGGTTCCCAAAATGCTTTCATGTAGCTGCCGAGTTTGTTATTTCTTCTACTTGACTACTAAATGACATTGTGTCATTTCCAGAAAAATAAATTCATGCTACCTTTGGAGTACAAAACAGTCAACATTATTATTATGCATTATTTTTCAATTGTAATATTGACTGTCTAATAAACTAAAATAAGAATTTTTATCAACATTCAAGGGGAAAAAAATCGGAAATTATTATCCATTAAAATAATATAACGGGAGCGCAAAGGCATTTTTCTGTGAAGTAGCTAATTCTGTACCTCAGAACCAGACTAAAGTAAGTCCATTATCATCACTTTTCAGTAGAGGACCAAAACTGCTGTCGGATGCATGCAAAGGAAAGGACTCGAGCTCCTTCAAAGCTGCTAAATAATTGTACAGGAATTCATTTTATAGAATAACATTCTCATGGGTCGATAGGGAATAAGACTCTATATCTATTCCCCATCAGTAATAAAATGAAAATCGCCATTTTTGGACTTACGTCGTTCTGGTTCTGAGGTACAGAATTTATGATGTAGGAAATAAGTTAACTACTGGGGAATAAATGCAATCATTTTCGAAACTTTCGTTAATGTCATTAGCCATTAGTATTATTAAATTCTAACATTGTACCCCAACTCAAAAATGCAGACGAATTTGTTTTGAAGTATAAATTTGAGTTAAAACAAACGCTTTATAGTTTAAAACTATTAATAAAGTCGTAAATATAATTGATATCCTTTTTGTCACATTACATTTGTATACAATTCTAGATTCCGCTGAGATTAGAATAAAATTAAAAAAGGATTTTCATAGAAAGTTAAGGTGTTTTAGTTGCCAAAAATAATCAGATATGAAGTTAGTAACAAACATCAAAAACATTTCACGCAGACACCAGTTAACTTCGATGTACGTTCATAAAAAAGTTAAAAAAAACTATAAATAAATTTAATATTAAATCGAAACAGATGCAAAAATATTTCAAATTTTTGCAATGGTTAAATTATAATAAAAAGGGATAATGTTTAAAAGAGAAGTCAAATGAATTCGGGAAGATAAATTTAAGTAAAAAAATATTCAAAAGCTTAAAAGTGTCAATTAAAATAGAGCTATAGTTAAAGGAAACCTAAACAGGTAGCTTCATCCAACTATAGTTTTGACATTTTTCAGAAAATTGCATTATCAAAAGTTAAAATCTAGCCTTTGTTTTGTAAAATCTTTTGTTTTCCTTGCAAAAAAAAGATAAATTACCAAAAATCATCTTTTTCTTTTCATTATCATACTTCAAAGTAATTAGAAAATAAAACACACGGTGAAATATAGTCGTACTATAGAAACATTAACGAACAACTACGGAAACATTTACAATGTACTTTATTCTGACCTCATCACTGAGGTTTCGTTTCAAGACACTCTTCGCGAGTCCCCTGGCACCAGCTTTGCACGTGACCATTGTCTTCCCTGGCACTTAGCCTCCACTTCTCCAGAAGTATCATAAAGCTCTCGACATGAGTAGCCCGAAAAGCATCCTCTTGTGGAGACATGGTTCCTCCTCAGTTTGGACAAGGTATGATGAATGAACTAAGCTCAAGTTGAAATCATTAAAAAAAAATATCCCCTGGTACTTACACTCACACGCGCAGAGTCTTCCTGAAGTACGTGTCTTAAACGACATGCATGTGGCTCCATTTTTACATGATAATTATCAAAAAGTTTACATGCAGCTTGCTAGTTTTTTTTTCTCTCTTTTCTTCTGCGCGACTACTAAATGACGTTATTTTATTTTCAGAGACATAATTAACTGTAATTATATGAATGCTCAATCAAGAATAATCAGTAAACTACGATCAAATTTATTTTCTTGTCCCTGCGGAGTGCAAACCACTCCATCACATTTATTATTATTAGTTTTCAATATGCTTTCATTCATATATTTTTTGTTTGTATGTAATTACCAAGGAGCTTACATGCATTAAACGATTTTAATCTTCTATGTGAATCCTAGATGATGTTGGGTTATTTTAAGAGACATACTTAACGATGATTACATGAATGCTTAGTCAAGAAAAGCCTGTTAACTGCGTAATAATACGCTTAACGTAATGTCATGTCAAGAGACACAATTGACAGGGATTTTGTTAGTGCTCAGTAGAGAATAATTTGGAAACGATCAAGTTCAGTTACTTTTCATTACTCTCTACTACCATTACTTTTCTCCCATTACCTTTTCTCATTGCCTTTTCTCCCATTTTAATTTGCCAGTTTAGTTTTTTTACTTAAGAAAAACACTATGTTTACAATGGTTCCCAAAATGCTTTCATGTAGCTGCCGAATTTGTTATTTCTTCTACTTGACATTATGTCATTTTCAGAAAAATAAATTCATGCTACCTATGGAGTACAAAACAGTCAACATTATTATTATGTATTATTTTTCAATTATAATATTTCTATCGATATACGTTTCTATTTATTCAAAGATACTGTTTATAACTATCATTTTGCTTCAATTTTAGTGAATGTATTCAAATACATTTCTATTTATATAAAATTACCAAAACGCTTACACTCATTTCACAGTTTCTTCTACAAGAGACAATAGTAAAAGAGATAAAGTTATTTTTTCTTTCAAGCACAGTGTTTCTACTGAGACTTTTTTTGTTTGTAGAAATATGGCATTTCTAAAAAGTTCATATACATCTTGAGAGGTTTTTTTTTTCATTCAACGTGATGCCATATTCAGAGAAATAAATTAAAAATGTGGTTATACAATTACCCACTCAAAGAAAAATCTGTTAGTTGCAATAATATGCCGATCAGCCAAAAATGGAATGTTATTTCTTTTAAAAAAGAAAACAAGTATATATGTTCACCACACATTATTTTTTTCAAAATTACGATGTTTCTATTCGTATTCTTTTTTTTTTTTTGCACTTACACAAAATACACAAGAGTAACTAGACAAACACGCACCAACCGGGTTAAATGCCTCAGTGCCAAAGTACCCACAAGGTGCATTGGTAGGAATTTTTTTTAGACATAGTGGAATGCAAAGAAGTGTCTGAAATAACGTCCAGTAATTTTTACTGTTTTTTCAACCGATTATTACGACTATTGGTATTTTAAGATGTAAGTTTGAAACAAAATTTTGCAAAAAGTTAATTTCAATATGTTTTGCTACTCAATATATAATTTTCATTAATTTAGCTATTTATGACCACTTTTTCCCGATTATAATAATTTGTATAAGGTTATTTTAAGTGGTTTATTGCATCCCGGTGGAGTGGGGCGAATTGCCTGGCTGTCATGGTATTTCGTTCCAAAGTGAGAATTTCGTTTTTTGATGACAAGTAATTTATTTCATATTTATTAGTACTGACAGATTTAACACAGCATCTAGACCTACATTAAGAAAAGCATTACGCTTTTTTTTTTCATTTTTCATTAAAACAACAGTTTTTATAAGGTTTCCTCTTATATAAGGCGCGGTAACCCTACTTACTAGTCATTACCAATCAGCTACTTTACGAAACTTATTTCCTCTAAGTGACAGATAAATATCGTTAGGTGTATATCTAGAGACATAATTAATAATGATTACATTGATTTTCAATCAAGAATGATCTGCTAACGATAGATTTCAGATTTCAATATAGTGGAAAACATTCTGTCACATAATTTTTCTCCATTAGGATGTTTCGATCACACTGTTTTCCTTTTACTAAAACAAACACTGTATTTATAGTAATTACAATGATTGTTTCACATATTTTTTCTTCTACGCGAAGAAATAACATAATGCCATTTCTAGAAGCAAAAATAACAGTGATTATGCGACAGCTTAGACAATAAGAGTATGTAAATCACGGAAAATTTTGGTTTCTGTTGCCTTCGCAAAGTAAAATTGCCTATTACATTTTTTTTCTTATGACTCTTATTATTTTCAATTAAAATTTATTTACATGCAGTTGAACCTAAGTTAACCGAAGGTTTCAAGACTCCTTTGGGTTACTCAAAAACTTCGGATAAAAGAGGAGCTTTAATTCTTTATTTTAAAGTGCATACCAGAACAAAACAATTACTAACTGTGGACATTCAATTAAATATAATTTTATTGTGAACAAAAAAAATTGCTCAATAAATGTTACACTAAACCATAAATTGTAACGGGAACTTAATAATACATATTGCACGTACTTCATGTAATTTAATCTCCGTAAATCTTAAAAGTTATATTTAGCGTTAACCCATATAGAAATTTGTAATTCTAATTTAGTAAACTTTATTGTGTTAATAATAATACTATAAGTTTTGAGAAAAAATACATATTTAAAAAAAAATCTTCGTAAAACAAAATTTCATTTTCCGATTCAGTTGCTGTTAAAATAATTAGCATTTCAGTGCTAGGATTGTTTCAAATTTACTGTTGGCGGGTGGGGGAGAAAGGATCGAAACCTGCTGGCAACTCGGTGGTCGGCAGCAGAATTTCTGACTCCCTTTTATTCTGAAGTGATATTTATTCATTAAATTAATAATACACAAACAAAAAATAGCAATCAAACCTCATTCGGTTAAGGGGGTTTCGGACAAATGAGTATCTACTGCACTTTTTTTTAAATTGAATTTTAATTACCGAAAAATTCGCAAGTATCTTGCGAGTACAACTTTTTCGTTTGGTTGATTATTGAATGGAATAATGCTATTTCCAAACACATAATAATGGAAATGTGTCCGGCGTTCTCGTGCTCAGTCATGAATAATCCACAAACTAGAATGAAATTCAGTTTTTCTCACTTTTGTGAGCAGCGTGATTCCTTAAAGAATCACGGTACGGTCTAAAAATTTTTCGTGCGAGACATCTGCGCACGCGCTAAGTTTCTTCGGACTCTCTCGAAATAGTGGGGAAAGCAACGAGGAAGTAGCAAGCGAACAAAGCTGAAGGCATCGGGTAGTGCGCATCCTAAAACCTATCGTCCCTTTTTCAGATGGAAACGTCCGTGGCTCCCAGGTGCACAATACGCAAACAGACAGTACACGTCTGTCACACTTAAAAAGTTTTTTTGAAGGACTATTCCCCCACCAAACGAGAGTTGCCAAAATCGAGGAAAATAAATCTCTCCAATTGCCAACCTTCAAAATTTCAATTGCACAGTATGCGCCATGAACCCCTCCTCACTGGCACCCACGTAATAGCAAATCAAAAGTTGTTGTTTTTTTTCTTTTCTTTTTGCTCCATAGGTCAAGCAATATTTGTTAACAAAATCCGCCGCAAAAAAAATGGATGATATATATAAAGTATGTCACTAGAACTAAAAATATGGCCAATTATGTTATCATTTGACACAGAAATAATTTTGATCATAATTTCAAACCACAAATACTAATGGAGCTGGATATTTCAGAACTTGAAATTGCTGCTAGTATAAAAAATTATTTGATGAGTTTAATAATTTCGGACATTGAAAGGGGGTGGGAAGATCTTCCGACTCATGTTTATCCTCATAGTGAGAAGCAATTTTTAAGATTTTATTGCAAAAGAAAGAAGAAATATGCAAAAAGCAATTCATTTTCGTGAACTAATCATTACTATAAACAATTTCAACAGTCAAATTCAAGCGAACTTCTGAAAAATAATGAAAGATATAGGTTTGGAGAAAGTTGTTACTAAAATAAGATTGCACAAAGCGAAAGAAAAATCATAAGAGTATTATTGAAACAGGATTTCGGGACTTCCACCGGCATTTTCTCGAGACTTAGTCTACAAAAAGTAATTTCGATCAATCTCTTAATTTCGAGGATGTGAAACACTCAGATTCACAACTGGATGCGTACTTGGTATCAAATGAAACGAACAATATATTTTCATAGGTCTGAATATAATTTTAATAATTCTGATAACAACGATAATTATGATGATAACTAGCTGCCAGGGCAGCTAGATTAGCTTCCTGCGGCATGTTGATGCATAATGTCCCCCCCATCCCCCCAACTTTTACCTCATTCTGATGTTATATTATTTGCTATAATTTAATGTTCATAAGATCTCAAGACATACTACGCACGTGGCCCGCTAATGCCCCCAAACAGCTAGCTGCGCGGCTCGGCATTGCACGAGCGCTTCGCGCCTTTAAAGTAGTGAAGAAAGTTTCAAAAAACTATTCGCCGCCAAGGCGGCTCGCTAACAGGCGCTTCACGCCTTTACTTTTTTCCTGCATCAAAAAAATCATTCGAATTATTGAGATGCTTCGCGCCTTCAAAATGGTGAGGAAAGTTTCAGCAAGTTCAGCTCGCTCAAAGAGAAAGAAGCAGACTTAGATAGATACTCAGTTTTTAATATAAGTAGATGGCTTTTCAACTAATTAATGTTTCAAAATATTACAAGTAGCTAGCGATAAAAAGTACTACGTAAGTGGCCCGCTTATGAGTTTCGTGTTTGATTTAGTTAAGCCTTCATTCAAAATTCTCATTATCATTATTATTACTGTTTCATAGCAACCACGTTTTGCAACAATGGATTTCATATTTAATCATTTATGAGCATAATCGCTTTAAATTTGACTACTTATTAATTGATATCTTCGTTAATTAAAATCGAATATTTATATAAATTAAAACTAATGAAGCCTGAAAAATTACCATTCTATCGGTACCTGATTCGACTTTCAGTTCATTGGCATTCAGGAGAAAGAATGCATGACGATAGAAAATAGTGAGATATATTAATAAAGTAGACTAGCTGCCAGGGCAGCTAGATTAGCTTCCTGCGGCATGTTGATGCATAATGTCCCCCCTCCCTAACTTTTACCTCATTCTGATGTTATATTATTTGATATAATTTAATGTTCATAAGATTTCAAGACATACTACGCACGTGGCCCGCTAATGCCCCAAGCAGCTAGCTGCGTGGCCCGCGTTGCACGGGCGCTTCGCGCCTTTAAAGTAGTGAAGAAAGTTTCAACAAACTACTCGCCGCCAAGGCGGCTCGCTAAGAGGCGCTTCACGCCTTTACTTTTTTCCTGCATCAAAAAATCATTCGAATTATTGAGATGCTTCGCGCCTTCAAAATGGTGAGGAAAGTTTCAGCAAGTTCAGCTCGCTCAAGGAAAGAAGCAGACATAGATACTCAGTTTTTAATATAAGTAGATGGCTTTTCAACTAATTTATATTTCAAAAAATTACAAGTAGCTAGCGATAAAAGTACTACGTACGTGGCCCGCTAATGAGTTTCATGTTTGATTTAGTTAAGCCTTCATTCAAAATTCTCATTATCATTGTTATTACTGTTTCATAGCAACCACGTTTTGTAACAATGGATTTCATATTTAATCATTTAGGACAAATCGCTTTAAATTTGACTACTTATTAATTGATATCTTCGTTAATTAAAATCGTATAATTATATAAATTAAAACTAATGAAGCCTGAAAAATTACCAATCTATCGGTACCTGGTTCGACTTTCAGTTCATTGGCGTTCAGGAGAAAGAAGCATGACATAGATAGATAGAAAGAAAGGTACTCAGTTTTTAATATAATAACAATAATAAAATAGTTAACGAGTTGAAGGGAAAAAATAATAACTTTTAAGCTCTAATGACTGCAACAACGTCTTTGATTTTCAGCGCAATTTTAGTTTCAAGCTGTCACGAATACGTAACTTAGAGTACAGTTAGAAATTTACAACACAGGAAACAAACTTTGAAACTAATGTCCAATAGTTATCATTAGAATTCAATATGCGTAGTAGCCTCATGAACTTCAAATAAATACCAAAAAAAAAAAACTTATAAGAAAGCAAAGAATAAATGTGAACATGAGGCTGTGTTCTTTCCTCCAACTCTTAAAGCAAAACTGCCCCCCCCCCTCCGATTTGAAAAACAAAAGTTTTTAATCCACATATACATGACAAAATCACGTTCCGCTTTTTTGTTTTTTTTTTTTTTTTTTTCTGTTCATCTTCTTAAGAGAAACTCGTTTTGAACAAGACAAAAGACTGTTTCTTACGCACAAAAAAATCTTTATTTAAGATTTATTTTTCCCAATCAGTATTAAATTACTCGAGGAAATAACTTTTATCATTACGTAACAGGATATAGCAATAATTTACCTCACCAGTTTGATTTGCATAAAATAATGATCTGATCAAGAAGGTGACGGATGCATTGACTTGATAAGTTCATTAGAAATATTCCAGTTAAAAAACTAAATCATCATCTTTTCAAAAAGCAAGTTGCAGCTCAAAATTACTGTAAAAAATGGTATTTGCATATTTAGCAATCTTTTGCAAACTTGTCATTTTTTTCTTCCAAATTAGTAAAGAAAGCAAGTTAGCTAATAAATAATTCTCTTGAAAGATACTTTTGAAAGCAAGCTCGTAATTGATGACTCGATTTTAGCGAAAGGTTAGATGCATTGTGTGAAATAAAAAGAGCGTAGTTTTTTTTAATATGCATTGTGTTAATTATAGTGCTGCACAGAAGCAGAATAAGTTATGTAAGAATTACCTTTACAAAGTACTTCAAAGGTTCACGCAATACACCGCCAACTCGGCCATTTCGATCCATGGACTGCAGTTTCGCGCTTATTGTGCGCTCATCAGCATGGAATACGAAAGTAGCCGAGTTGGAGGCAAAAATCCTCTTAAAGAGCAAAGAGAGCGAAAAAAGCTGGTAGCTAATGTGAAATTAGAATACCAGCGAGCGACCGCTACTTTCGTATTCCATGCTGATGAGCGCAAAATAAGCGCGAAACTGCAGTCCATGGATCGAAATGGCCGAGTTGGCGGTGTATTGTATGTTCCTGCCTTAGCCCTTGCTTAGAGGCGATTACTCACTGCTTTATACTTGAAAGGTTGTTTATTCATCGTTTTTGTATAATAAAAAGGGGAAAAAATCGACTGAATTAAATTATGTCCAAAAAGCAAATTTTATATCTCAGATTCAACCAATTGATCACAGCTTATAAATTACATCACTCTCTCTATTTTCTTCCTGTTTTAGTAACAAGTTACTTTCTCTCGTGCATTTTCGGAAAGCATGATACTGTAAAATCTAAAGAAAATGTTGCATTGAACATTCATGTAGCGAAAAAAAGATGTCAAGCCAAAAATCTGTTTTTAAAGTTTTGAAAGGACTAAGAAAGGAAAATGCGAGAAAATATTTGGAGTAATGAGAAGAAGCTGAAACTCCGTACTTTACAGGAAAAATACAAAGAATACATTTCACGAAATAAAACTGGAATTACTACTTTTTTTTCGACTTTTCTAATCGATGGATCATGATTCGTGAAAATAAATTTCAACTGCTCCATTTTTCTAAAAAGGAAAAACACCACAAAATAAATGCGTAAAATTATTCACTTGCATTTTATATATACGACAAGCATATAAAGCATTAACGATAGTTGCAGGTAAAACCAGAACATTAATAGAAGCTTTGCAAGACATTATATTTTATCTATACTGGCTGACGTTGTGCTAAAAAAATTTTTAAAGTGTAAAGATATTCTCTACCATTTATGCATTTTAAGTTACGGGTCAAATTTTAAAAGTGTATAAGTTATCAATGATAAAGAAGAAAAAACCAGGTTCCTACAAAAATTTGTTTCGATATCATCTGTCAATTTCCCCTGCACATTTTGTCAAGTGCTGCGGGGAAACTGAGTATTTTAAGTTTTCCCCGGTGTCCATTTCAAGTGCTAGTGATGCAAGATTTTCCGAAAAGAGAGAGAGAGATATATATATGACTCCAACATATATAATTTTCGGAATACAAATTTTCGGACTGACAAGTTGCAGCCTTTACGTACTTCAAAGTTAAAATATAAATTGCTGACTCTACTGCAGTGTTGCAATTATTATCTGATTTTATCAATATAGAAGGCAATTGCTGAATAAATGAATATTAAGTGCTATGTATTTCACGGCGGCGTACACGGTGGTTGGGCTTATCAGGTAAAATTTCTTTCTTTGCTTTTTAAAGTCTATTATCATTTATGAGGCAAATACGCCAGATCAGTTTTTCTGCTTAAAATTACGATAATTCCAGTAATAATATGGGGAAAACATCTGTCTGTTCAACTGTCTAACATCCAATTAATATATGTCTAAATTATGAAAACAAAAGTAATTATAAAACAAAATCATTGCGTGAAAATATGTTCCTAAATTTATATGCGTGAAATTTACATGCAGATGCGTTATCGCAATCTCTGCTATGAGCATTTACATTGGATAGAGAGACAACTAGAGAGATAGAAAGAGAACAGGAGGGTTGTACGAATTTCCTCTTGTTTATTTAACATGGTGAAATCAAATTTTGTAATTGACTGCAATGAATAAATTATTTTCGAGTCAACGAAGCCCTACTATCATCCTTTCAAATATCTCAAAGTTTCGTAATATTTAAATAATATTTACATTGCAAAGACTCCTTATCTCAGTCGTCGTACCTAAGGGTATTCTCGTAGAATGAATCTTCAATCATGGTTTCATTATCATAGGAATTCAAAGGAGTAAAATTCCTGTACTTCTTTTTCTCGGTGCATTTTGTAGACTAGACGGAATTTCAGACTATTTTTTTGCATGAATATGGGTTCTGAAGACTCGAGTTTTGGTGCTTCTTTTGGTAGAAATGAAGCTCTGCCTGCAGGAACAACCTCGTATATTATCAGTACATGGTTAGTTGCTAAAAATCAATCACACATCACAGTCCAGAAGAAACAATTATACCTTATACTTTCGCAACGCAACATATTTGATTTCTTTTCTAACTGAATTGAGTCCACATTGATCGCTTTTGGATAAGAGGTGTTCTAATAAAGAACGAGCTACTGGTACCAAAATTAAATCAATTTCTGTACCTTCTGAAGTCTATTTGTCGATCAATTTGTGTTTGATTCTGCTAAATACTTCTAAAGATATAGAAGTCACAAGTAATGAGGAAATAAAACTTCCTCACCCCCACCCCCTTGAGCTATTGACACCAAAACTGAATTAGCATTTGTACACAATACGGTCTTCCTACGGACCCATCTTTGTTTGACTCTGTCAGTTACTTTCTGAGATATAGCACCCAAAGTTGAGAAAACGTTCGATAGTTCCATCCCCTTGGAGAAATAGGCGCCAAAATCTAATGGGCTCCAATTCGCATAAGGTATATACGTGTATTAAATTTCGTTCGATTTCATGTAGTAGTTTTTGCTCTAAAGCGGCGACAAAAAACTTGTCACTCACCTACTGACACACAGAGTCAAAATGGTCAAAATGATCTTGGTACACCCCAGAATGTGCAAATCCGTCAAAATTCGATATTAGAAAATTTTCACGACTTTCTTCTATAAATTAGATATAGAAGAAAGTAACAGTACAAAAGGAGATTATTATCTCAGGATTAAAGTGGTAATAGGCAGCAATAATGATTAACCAAAATAGTGAAAAATATGATACTCTAATTAATTGAGATAATCCACTGAATACCTAAATGCTTTGTATATAACGTGTAAATACGCAAAGTATTTTAGGGACATAGTAGCCTGACTAATCCTCCCTAAAGCTGTGAAACTTCTCATCTAATTAATAATGAGTTAAATGTCTATTGTCAATTATTTTATAGAGCATATAGTACCTTATAAAGCTGCGATAAGTTTCCTTCCTATCAAATTCATTGATTCTCAAATAGAAAAATCATTATATCTCGCCAAAAGTTAGGGGATTAGTGTCAAACTACCTTTGCAATAGAGGCTTCGAATGCATTTCTTATCATAAAATTTTCAAATTCAACACTTCTAGAAGCAAAAAGTCGACGATAAAATGTTACGTATTTGCTACGAGGGTTCTGAATGGCAAACCATGTAAAAATACCACAGTCTTCAAGAATTTCCTGTAAAAAGTTTTAAAGAAGTTTCTTGAGTTTTGATCATTTTGCAAGCGATGTAGGAACATCCGATCAGGTACGTGACAGGAAATGCTTTCGCTTCCGCTCTTTAAGACCCCTTCCGGCTGGTAACAGCTCAGTTGCTGTCCCAATTATTTTTTATTTAATGTTCTAGAAGGAAAGTTATAGCATTTTTGCACCAATAACATTAATGTAAATGGCATTACAGAATTAGATAACTTACCTAGTATCAATGTTATAATGCGGACATTCGTATAACAAAAAAAAAAAAAAGAGTTTGCTATGGACTGTTGGCAATATTGTTCGCAATACACGGAGAAAGGAATATTATACAAGTGAAACCTTGTATAAAATTGCAAAGATAGCTAAAAGGAAACTAGTTGGTAACGAAGCAGACACATTTAGGTGCGACAGAGTAATGCCATGTTTACAAGGTGCGTCGGAGGGTGGGCCCCGAGATTTTTTTTTCAAAACTATTCAAAAGAGGTTTTAATTGTAAAAGTTTTAGCTGAAAACATTATCATTGCTATTTTATTTACTACTTTATTGAGTTTCCTTGAAAACTGAAATTATTTTTTTTTTTGAAAATTTGTGCAAACTCAAAGGGATATTAATTTAATATCGGTCAAAGTAGGATAATAATCAATATTGATGTGAATGCTGTAGTACTACTGGTTTACGAAGTGTTGTTTCCTAAAATTTCCCTGAATGCTTTTTTTTTTTTCATAGATTTTCAGTAAGACTACTTTTCGACGAAGAGTACATTGCAAGATTAGTTGTAATTACTTGCACAACCATATTCAACATAACCAATATACAAAAACTTTTCACAGACAATTGCATAAACTTCGAAAGGATGTAAAGACAAAATATATTGCTGTGATACATAATGGTTTAAATGTAAACTAGTTTTATAGAGAAGGTCGATAGAAATTTATGCAGTAATTAAGTATTCCACAAGAATCTCACTAAATAAAGTCAATATTGTTAAATGAAGTTTGTATTCGTTACCTTGTTTTAGAGGCCAAATGTGTTTCCAACTGGAGAAAAAATGATCAGCAGGCCAGTTTATGACATTACTGCCACTTACATTCTGTTTCATTATTTCAGTTATATGTTGAAAGTTAGCCTTTACTGTACCAAAAGGAGTATAACTTCTAAAAATGCTCTCTTAATTGAAAAAAAAAAACTTTTATTTTTTACAATGCGTACACAGTTTTTAAAGATAATCCAAACATATTTCTGCACATGTAATAAATTTGAATATAAATGAGGAGAATACTTTTTATTTGTCTAATAAAATTTGATGTCGTTGATTTTATTATTTCTTACATTTTTAATTAAATATCTACAAGATACATTTTTTTCGCAATAAAAAAACTGCGTGTAAAATTTTAAATTGAAAAGTTTTGTTTGCAATGACTATCCTATTTGTCTATTTGGTAAAGTTGAGTATAACTCTGTGGTGTTAGAAGAAACTTATTCCCTACCATTCATGCAGATTTCTTGTTTTATAATTTTTGAAGTCTATATAGAGTATTATTTGAGGACTTACAGAGCATTATTTGACCACACATTGTTTGCAGGATTTAGACAAAAAGGTTATTTTACGAAATTTGTTGAACCATAAATAATCCGCTTTGTCGAACTTTCCCAATCCGCATTGTGTACTGTCCAATAATGTGTGTACATTTTTCTGCTGAAGAGTAGGGAATAGTGTACAGATGTTTAGTTCGTGTGTAAGAAAATGTTTAAAAAAAGAATATTTCCCTAAAATTGATTTTTTCTAACAATATACACTGGAATTCCATTGCAACGAACTTCATGAGACAACAAACTTTGTTCGTTGCAATAAGATTCGAGTACTGCGCTGGAAATTAAATCGAAAATACAAATTTATTTCTTTGATACGGATATGTTTCTGTATTGGTATTTGTTATGAAGAAATTAAACTGTATATCATAGTACGTAGAATCAGTCATGGATAGGACAATCTCCATTTAAACAAATGCTAAGAGGTATCGATACATTACAGTCAAACCTGCTGAGTGGGTCAGCCAATTTGCCAAGAAAAATTATTTTAATAAGCGTAATACTCTTATATACGGGACATTAGCACACTACAAAAGTTTGGTACATTGAAATTTGTTACATTAAGCTTTATATGCTTTTAACCGATTTTACAATTGAGGGCTCTACTGTATTACGAATCATGCATTTATGAGAGAGAGCTAATTAAGAATTTGTATTTCGCTGCAATATTTACAGAAAAACGATGAGAAATAATTTTTGAATGCAAAAAAATAAACAGTTCAAACACTTTCATTCAGAGACATGTACATGCAATTGACATTTGTTATCAGTCTAAAAACCTATCTCAATCAGATAGAGGTGTTTGTAAACAATGATATGTTTTATAGTAAGTTGGTCAAAACTTTATCGCAGGTCGTAGACATGAACCGTGAGGAATCTAGAGAAACAAATATGCGATCGGTAATTACGCAATTAGTCATTTGAATTGCGTTTCGCTCTGCACGTAGCAGCTTATCAATCAAAACACCAAGAAACAAAAATGTAATTATAAGAATAGTACTTCATTCAATGTCATTATACAAGGCCACGGACAGTGTAATTGCACAAACTGTTAACTTTATATTTTATGAAGATATTTTAAATATTGTTTGGCTTTTTAATTAAAAATTGGCAGGAATAAACCTGTTTGTAAAAATGATGTACTATATAGTAGAGTCAAAAATTATACATAAGAGTCAAAAATTTATTGCTTCTCACAAACATGAACATTAAAAAATCCACGCAAATATATATCCGAGCTCTAATTACACAATTTATCATTGGAATTACCTTTCGTTTTGCACAAAGCAGCTTATCAATCAAAACAACGGGAAACAAAAATGTAATTATGAAAATAGTACTTTATATAGTGTCAATATACCACGTCATGGACAGTATAGTTGTTAAAATGGTTAAATTTGTACACACTGAGGTTGTTTCCACTGCCTGCAATTTTAATAAAAAATCAACAAGACTCAATTTTGTAAGCAATGATATGTATCTTAGTACGTTGGTATAAATCTAATTTTTGGTTGTAGACATGAACCATGAGGAATCTACAAAAACAAATATCCAAATTATAATTACACAATTACTCACTGGGGTTGTATTTGTTTTTGCACGTAGCAGCTTATAAAGCGAAACACCGAGAAGCAAAAGTGTAGTTTTAAAAATAGCACTCCATATAATCTCAATAAGCGAGGTCATGGACAGTCTGATTGTTCGAAATCTTAAATTTGTACATAATGACAGAATTTCCATATATTGCAATTTTCACAAAAAAAAAAAAAAAAAGCCGTGAGGAATCTACAAAAACAAACTGCAATCCAAAATTCCTTAATATATCATTGAAGTTGCATTTATCTTTGCACGTAACAGCTTATCAATCAAAACACTGGGATGCAAAAATGTAATTATAAAAATAATACTCAATATAATGTCAATGTACGAGGGCATGGACAGTAATTGTTCAAACTCTTATATTTGTACATAATGAGGGTTATTTCCATTGCTTGCAATTTTCACAAAAAATCAACAAGACTCAATGTTTTTGTAAGCAATGATATGTTTCTTAGTAAGTTGCCGAAATTTTATAACAGGTTAGGAATCTACAAGGAAAAAAAAACAATCTGTAATTACACAATTAGTCACTTAAATTGTGTTTCTCCAAGCACGTAGCAGGTAAGCAGCCATATAAATGAAAAAGAAAAATAGAATTTTAATTGCTATATTTTATGGTGTACATTTTCGCCTGCACGTAGCAGCTTATCAATCAAAACACCGCTAAGCAAAAATATAGGTTTAATTACTAGCTTTCATGACGCAGGTTTGACAATGAGTGGACTACGTTTTGCATGTACCAAGCAGTTTATCAACCTAAACACCAAGGGAAAAAATATAGTTTTAATTACCAGCTTTCATAATGTAGAGCTGACAACAAATGGAGGACTGCATGCCCTTAGCAGTTTAGCTAGCAAAACAGAAGAAAGAAAAGAGGCTCTTTCATAAATAAACGACTTACGCTCCTACATTACGCATTAATATTTTCTCGTGTAATTGATTTTTCAATTTTGCTGTAACATGAAACTTTAACCTTGACGGTTTTTGAAACATTTTTTTTTCAACTTTCCTTTGAAATGAAATTATATCTTTAAATGTGGATTAACATCAGGTTTGAAGAATCAGAAGTACAGATTTAAATGCTGGAATTTACAAATTTATTTTTGTTATGGATTACGACAACTACCGTACGCAATCTGATTCCATAATAAAATAAATATATTCAAGATTGATTAGACATAAAATATCAATTAAAGAAAAAAAAACACATTTCCTTTCTGAGACTAAAATTAAAAAAAAAGTTCAAGCGAAATACATTGTCACTGTATAACAGCAGGTTTCTTTAAAAAATAATTTTTCTACCTGTTTAACTGTCTTAAATATTGTTATTTGAAAAAAAAAATGTTTTCCTATTTCACAAAAGGCTCGAAAATCTATGGGATATTCTAAAACTGTACTATAGGATTTATAAACTATTTGAGGCTTAGAAATAATATCCATATTTATAATTCAGCTTAAAAAACGTTAGTAAACTAAAAAAATGTTCTCTTGAATAATTATTATTAATAGGGATGCACCGAGTACTCGGTAAATATTCGGTACTCGGCCTACTAGGCAAATTTGCCGAGTACTCGGTACTCGGCCAAATTTGGATCAGGTACTCGGCCGATACCGAGTAAGTGTAGAAAATTGAATAGTTCAAGACACATTTTTCAATAATTAAAAATATGCAAATATATATTTTATGCAATCATTTACAGTTAATAAATTTCTCAAATATGACTGAATTCTACGCATAAGTTTTTAAAAAGTTATAATACCAAATCAGTATAAAAATTAACTAAGAATGTGCAAATGTTATTAACTTTTTCATATCGCATATTGCTGTAGGGGAAAACTTCCCTTCGGTCAGGAACAGTTAATTATTTCTTTTAGAGAATTAGAACTAATCAAAAATAGATTAATATAATTTCAAATTAATTGATACTTTATATGTATTTATTCATTTAATGTAGTTTCATTTTAAAAATAACTTTTTCTAAAATTTTTGACAAAATAAATAAAATATTTTAAACAATGCATAAGTTAAATTCAGTAGGATTTTCGTTCTAAGAACTATCATATAGAGGTCCATTCCAATGATCAGTTCATATGTCAGGGTTTGAATTTACTGCTGGTCATTGGTTCCAGACCAATAAAACTCACCTCGAATCACCATAAAAATAATAAACAATCCAAGGACCACCACTTTTTTAAAAGAAAAAAATGTGGTTAATGATTTAAGGTGGACCAGTGATCTTATCTGTTAACCAGTACATATTCCTGTTCACTGGTCGAGAAGACCAGTAAAATTTCGTAATGATTTCTAACCCTGCACCGCTGTATGTCAACGATTTTTAAAAAACAATTAGTACTCGGTATTCGGCAACTCGGTACTCGGCCGAGTAGTGAAAGGCCGAGTACTCGGTACTCGGCTACTCGGCCAAAGTGCTACTCGGTGCATCCCTGATTATTACCACAATGTATTTTGTTTCACGCACAAAAATGCAACGTACCACAAAGTACAAATTGAAGTTTTATTTTGCTGCATATTATGTGCTTAATTATATACGGGGAATAATGAAAAACAAAGAAAGGTTCATGAATACTAAGAAATTGTCTATGTAAAATGTGTCGTAGTGTTTACTTTACTCAAACAAACCTAAAGAGGTTTTATATGCGCAAATTCAAAGAAAAAATAAATGAAAAACCTGCCGTGGCTGATAACAGCAAGCAAAATTTTCAAAGACAATAATATTGGACAAACTCAAAAACCATGAACTTGACAGCAGATTCAAATAAACAAGATGGTGACTTTGAAACATCGAGTCAAGCACCCTCCAGTACCAGAACGCTAGAGTAAAATTAGTGTGCGTAGGCACGCGGTTTTTTTCTGGGAGATTATAATTAAAGTGGCCCTGTTTGCACCTATGTAGAGCTCCGTCTTATAAACATCTATCATTGAAATTGGTATAGGCTTGGTCCGATTAGTTAGTGAACGCACCCCATTGAATGAACCGCTGATAGTTTCTTTTAATTTTTATAAAAAAAAGGTTACAAAAGTATTTTCTTAAATGAACTGGCAGAAGTAGCTCCCGTCTATTCAGTTCAAATAAAAAAAAGGAGAGAATTATATGCAATTGTTGACTGGTTGGACGTGTTCGTTTACTGGGTTGATGCACCTTGCTTTATTTGCCGTCTCCACTCGAAAAAAAAGCTTGAAGTTCCTACCACTCCTAATAAATAAAAGAAAAAATAAAATAAAATAATTATTACATTCCTCAATATGATCCGTGATCATTATGAATCCGTGATTATGTACATAAACTGGCAATATCGGCAAAAAATCAATATTTATCTACTTTATTTAGTTTGGTGATGGTTATGATTAATCGATAGTAAGTACGCACATGCGCCAGTTTATTGAATTTACAACATATAATCTTTTATATACAATATAAAAATGTGTGATGATGTTTTCATTCCTTCTATTTTTATTTCTGCAAAAAAAGCTAGACAAAAGCTTAACATTTTTGTTTTTACTTTAACCCTACATTGCATGGTGTTGCCAATTGGATACATGGAAAATTTGTCCTCCTCATGAATAGCAGAATGTAGTCATAAGGCAACTCAATGCATAAAAAGCAAGTATTGGGTATATTTAAAGTAATTATCACCATTTATCCTCCAGACATGGCAGCACTGGTCTGTTACATGCTCCTAAATGAATCCATATGGATAGCTTATAACATCACTTAAACTAACAAGTTTTGAAATTATGTTTGTTTCGCTATGAAATATTTTTCTTTGTCTTTTAGAGAAATAACATGAATAAAATAAACATTTATCTTGCGTTTAAGATGCGTTTTACATCAAAATAATTATTTGGGAAAAATCTAGGACATAATACATGTCTGTAGCCATTTGGCAACATTATGCAGTAAGCCCCCAGCGAACACTTCGATTCATCTTTGTAGTTCATGAAATATGTTCTTTGTTTATGTTTCGCGCTAGCTTATTTCTCTTTTTGGAAGCTATAAAGTAATCATGCGGACCCAAAAGTGGTACTTTCGGCTATTCTACCGTTTATTAGACCTCGCAATTATCAATGCTTAGCTGATGTTCATCAGAGTGAACAAACAAAAAATCTATAGGGAAAAGTCTTCAAAACATGTTCATTTTAGATTTCAGTTAGCACAAACGTTGTGCTTATACGGACAAGTAAAATTTTTAATAATTTTAAAATATAGTTTTGAAAAAAACTAAAAAATACGCTTTTACATAGGAATGCGCTGTGATCATCACGGGTTTCCCTCTGATTTTCAAAACTACTGAATATCCGCACTTAAGTTTACATGCACTTATAATACATCAACATGCAATACAAAGCCTTTAGTAGCCTTTAGTATTAAATATAATATTAAATGTATTACTTTTATATTTGCAAAGAACGTACATTGTACCTTTTATTCAGAGTTACATACATACACACATACATACATACAAACAAACAAACCCACATGTGAAGTTAATAAAAGCGTGTTAAAAAGAGGGAGACCATTAGTTACAGAGGAACTAGTTAAAAACCAAAAAAAAAAAAAGAAAGCTTGCCGAGAGAGCCTTCAAAAGATATCAGATTTGACAGAATTGGTAATCGGAAAGAAAACAGTACAAATAAACAATGATGTAAAATGTCAAAATGTAAAGGGTTACAAGAGTACGATGCACCAAATGTTCAATCCCTCTATTTTTTTTGCAAAAAAAAAACTAATTTCAAGAATATCATTTAAAATCATTTTTATCTGTTGAATGCATGGTGAAGCCATTTGGCAACAAAACTATTTTTAATTAGAAAGTGGTGAAAATTTAGTTTTTTTTTTTTTTTTTTTTTAAATATTTTTCCATGTTAAATAGTTAAGTTAAAATGAATGTTTTCCGACTTAGATCTGACTCAATTATAGACATGAGAGGTGTTTTTAAAGTGTGAAACTCGATTTAAATCATTACTTATTTTCCGGATCACGAATTGATCAAATTGAAATGCACGTAATCCAAAATAATGTACAACTTCGAATTTGGCGCATTTGTCAATGATCAATTCGCGATGTTAGAATTTTCTTCCGACATTTTCCAATTTCTAATTTATGTCCCAATATACATACACAACTTGATCGCTTTAATTTACTTCTTTTAGGCACAAGTATAACATCAATTTTAGTGTAAATATTATGATAATTATTCGATTTGCCCTGTTTGTGTTTATATGTAATTTTTTCATTTCTGCTTAAATTTACTTCTGAATATGTAGGTTCTTCGCGTTCAGTTAGTGAAAAGTCCTTTCAAAATTTTGGTTTTTACTCCATTGAATCATTTCTGTGTGATACTTTAAATTACATCGACTGTACTGATACAATTTTATTTACCCTTAAAAGGTTTTTATGGATGGACTATTGTAACGACCAAATATTGAGCACAATTTCAGAGAGAAAAATCATTTCGTACTGCTTGTGCAGTGGATGACGATTAATTGAATAAGTGGCTAATAGAATTAACTGCTTTAAGGAACCAAATCGGCAAACACAGGACAAATCTATCTTTTTTTAATTAGCCGTTTTCTTGAATTCAAACTTTTTAGAACAAACGTGATTGAAGCAGCGACCTCTGTATAATGAAGATACTTAAAAATAAAAATATTTTAATTTCATTGATTTTCCATAAATGTTTGAAGCTCTCTCTCTCTCTCAATTTACTTTGCGGTAAACATAAAAGTTTTGCATGAAAAATGTATGAATCAAATTTAAAAATTAAGCGTTTTTGCTCACAACTGTATATTTAAGAGGCAATCAATTAACTTTTACGTATCAAAATTATATCTATTAAAAACAGATTAAATAATAAATCAATTATTGGAGATAAAATTCAATCGAGCAAGTATCCGGACAGTTCTCACACATGATTTGCATATCAACGAAGAATAAAGGACGCTGACTTCGGCAAGCAACGACGTTACGCATGCTCTAGATTAATTTTCTTAAAGACTGGTGGGGTTACGCCTTGGCACGTGATTAGTTTCTCCAATGAGGATCCAACTACTTACGTTAAGTTATAATCAAATTTTTATATTGGGAAGAAGAACAGGCTTTCTATCACTTCTGAGGGGTATGAATAATTTCCACGGTACATGTGGAAAAGCTGTCCATTCTTATGTAACTTTTAAAATTTATATATCCCTGTCAACACCACCAATTTTTAGCGGTTATCATTTGTTTAGATCTTACCTTGTGTTGAAACTGTACCAGCGTGAGCGCGAGAATTATTTTATCCCTAAATGAGGTCTTTTATTAGAAGAGAAGAAAATTGGCTAAAGATGAAATATTAGAAGCTGTTCATCTTGTGCCTCTTTGGGGAATTTATCAGGCTGGTTTTTAAAAGGATTCTGGAATGAGTTATGGTGTCAAATTAGAACCATCTAATTGCAAACGTGTGGTTGCCGTAAAATAAATTGCAGGGAAAATGTTTAGACAGACGCTTTTTTAAATACTTAATTAGTACTTGGTTTGAATCAGAAAACAAAAACCTCTTTCTCACGATGTTTTGTGATAGCCGATTTGTATTCGGTTTGAACCTAGAAAAGAAAAAATCCTTTCTCAATGTTTTGAACTCCATTTTGGGACCTTAACACCTTCATTTTAACTCATGATTAGAAAGATGATTGCAGGAAAGAGTTATTATTAAAGGTCGAATAAAAGGTCCCGTGGAAGTGTTCATATAATAGAAGCGAAGCCAACGAAAAGAGCAAATTAAAACTTCATTTTCAAAGTATCAGTCAGATTTATGGGCTGCGAAACTCACCTCTGAGTGCATTATCTTCCTCGAACATCATAAGATTTACTGGCATGTTCTAAACACATATGATTTTACCCCTCAAATGTATTTTTGAAGTAGTGAGAAATAGGGTAGTAAGGAGTAAAATTTCAACGAATTTGACATAATAAATTCATATTAAATTGTCATTTTTTTTGCCTTTTGTTTGAGGCTCCTGTTATCGTGAGTTCATTCTGAGATTCACTTAGAGGAAAAAAAAAGCTTTTATTTTTACAAAGTGATTTAAAAAATAAATAATAGAAAAACTGTAAATAAACAAGTGCAAATGCTAAACTCCTGTCCACAAAAAAAAGAGTGGAGCTGAAACACGAACGGAAACATATAATAAATTAATTGAGCGAAATGACTTATAGCACGACAATCCTAAACATCAGCAAATTAAATTCGTTCTATAAATCATACAAGAAAAATCACCAAGAAAAATAAATAACTAAATAGTATTCAAATCATAGGTAACTGTTAATTTACATTATCAAGTTTCACATATGCTAACTTTAATAGTATACTACGAATGGTTGAACGGTAAAAATTTGTATACGTGCTTCAAGTATTTGGTTAGCAAGCCCACTAGGCGTCTCTTAGGCAATGCAGTTGGGGCATCTGTTTTCGTTAGAGGAAAGTCAAGCACCTTTCAAGGACTTATACGCCACATGCCAATGGTAAAAATAAATGGCAGACGAAAAAGTAGAAGAAAAAGATTAATGATTTTATAATTGCAAGATCTAGGTAAAGTATTCGACGAGCGCCCAGACGTTAATTTAATTTAGATTATAACAGCGAAAAAAACAATTTAAAAGTGATTTCAATAAAAATTGTTTAGTCATTTCATTGATCGGAAACAAATGAGATACATTTTTATCATAGAGGTTCATTTGAGCAGAATTTGTTTCTCTATAGTCGCTAGATTGCGCAAGTATTCAAGCACGTTAAGTTGTTGAAATATGTACCTACCAATGAACGACATTCCTCATAATAATAGAATTGTCGTCGGAAAAAATTACATTCCAATAAAAAATTTATAAAGAAGGCTCGAATTTAAAAGGGACATTTGCAATAAAATGCACAAAGCTACAGAACAAAATCAGCTGTTTTCATTAGTTGATGATTTGTTTTGCTATTTGAGGTACAAATCAATTAAAGAAGCATTTTCAATTAGCGTCGAATGGACACCACTTTTCTTCCTACCCGTCTTTTACAGATGAAGCTTTATGACGTAAACAGCTTTTTTTTTACATCGGGAATGATTTTGCTATTTGAGAAATTATCAGTGTCGAAATTTTTTTCAAGCGGATTACAAAGCAATTTCTTTCTGATGGTCACTATACTTTTCTGTTCGGCTATCTGTCCGACATCAAAAATGACAATTTTCTTCAGATCACAACCGACTATAGATGGGCTACAGAGTGCAAAATTTATCATATGAATAAAAAATGAAGAAACTTCAAAGGCCCAAAGAAATGCGATAAATAAACAGAACTGGGGAACATAAAACACATTAAAACCCAAAAAACATAAGATTAATCAATGACCTAAAATATGCAAGGATTTACGAATATAAGATAGATCAAAATGCTAAACAACTACAAGTGCTCTTTAATCAAAGGATTCTACACCTGCTTTATTCATCTACTGCCCCTTCCAGTTTTTTTTTCAAACAAGCTATTAGGTTTAATTGATTGTAAGATAAAATACAGTATGGTTTCTCGTACTAGAAACAAAGGGAGAATGGCGATTATAAACAGGTACCAAGAAAAGTTCAGTTTTTACATATATATATTGCTTGCCGAAATCTTGCTATTGATTTGAACAAAATCTTACAAAAATGCGACTAGTAAAAAAAAAGTTTAGATTTTTAGTTGAAAATGCATATTTTTTGAGCATTTAACCATTTTGTTTTGTTTTGTACGATCATATTTAAATAGAATAAAAAAGGCATTATTTTGACTTCTTTGGAATTTTTTGTAATACCTTGGGACATAATTCTACTGGCCTATTTTTTTGGAAAGAATAATACTACCTACGTTTTTAATATAAACCCACAACTGCTTTTAAAAATTACATTTCATCTTCTGTTAAAAAAAAAAAAAAGTTCAAAAATATTGAATTTTTCCATTTTCATTTTTTGTAGCCGTTTCGGAACCTTAACATATAACTTCATAAGGCTAAAATTTTAAAAGTGATCTGTTGATGTTAAGAGGAAACTGTTAAGACCCCAGGTACTTCAAAATTCAAAAACTTTTTTTTCTCCAGTCCGCTCTAATGAACATCAACCAGTATCACTTGCTTCACTCAGAGATCTTTTGCTTCAACATAAATGGGGAAAAAATATTTTTAGGAAATTCAAAGGGGCCTTCAAGACACCCTCAAACTAATATCTAAAACTTTAAACGTACATTACCTTTCGAATTAAGTAATCTGTCAAACAAATGAATCCAAACAACAACTGAAATGATTTTTCTGGAATAAATAGATAATTAATGAATTGTAACCTGAAGCAGCATAAAGAAAAATTTGACCTCACCCCTGCTTAATGTGCAGTTATAATATTTTGAAACCATTCGCACGTGCGTAACTAGAATAATTGCATTTTTTTTTCTTTGTACCTGGTATGAAACGAGTCTAAGATTCAGTAAAACAAGCATCTTTTTTTGACTTTTTGAACTTATTTGATAATATTTCAGCTCTGGAGAAGTGTTATGAATGAAAGAAGGAATGTGTTGAGAGAAAAAACAGCTTTAAAGCACTTTACCACAGGCAGTATATCAGGGATTACTAAACTTATCTTGCTCTAACAAACAGCCAACAAATTACGAAATATGAATTTTCATAGCAAGCACGTTTTTTTCCAGAATTTCTCATCTTAACACGTGACTAAAATGCAAAATAATTTATATTTTTCTCTATCGTTTCTAATAGTGCTGTACGTTTCAACGCAAGATTTTTTTGCTTTTTTACAACCATAGTCGTGGTTTATGTGAATTCCAATTTATATGCTGTGGAAGAAATTCAGCTTTGAAAGCACATGCATTAGAAGCTCACCAAAACTTTTAAGAGCCGTAAAGATAACATACTTATCCGGGAAAAAGCTAAGGCAAAGATTAATGGAGTGAGAACTCTTTGCAAAGCGTTCACAGGTTAATTAAGGTATATCTTTAACTGAACTTATTAGAGTCTGATTTTCATGATTATCTTTTTGTTTTGATGTGACGAGATAGTACTGATGGGAGTACAAATGGAAAACTCATGTACCTAAGTGGCGAGCTGAAAACAGCGAGATAAACTTTCCAATAAATTATTTTAAGGTGAAGGCTACATGAGAATGCAGTGGAAATATGTAAATTTTGCAAAGATAGCTAAATAGCTTAGCAGCACATAAAAGTGTCGCCAGTCATTGAAAAGAAAAACAAACTGAAAATGTAAATTTTCCTAAGTGCTTTTTTGAGACAATGATGTATTGTCTTCATATGCGGTATGCATCCCAATGTTTCGTGGGAAAAATTAAAGCTTCCTTTATCAGTGGCAAGATATATCATTTTGAGACCAGAATTTGAGTCAAAAAAAAAAAAGACGACAATACATTTAATTTCTACAAGGGCAGTGATAGAACATAATAAGGAGCTATATTGATGATGGTACAAAATACAGTATGGTCAATGCTAATTTTTTACACTAAAATGACTTATGATTACAGCTAAATGAGGACATGTTATTCCATGCAGTGTAATTGGAAACATGGAATGAATTGAAATGCAACGCCACTCTTACGGCTATTTTCGAAACGAAACAGTTAGAGGTTTCAACATTGAAAGTTTCGTGTGCTTCTAAGCAGGCTGTGTAGAAGTCAATATTGCTTGAAAATGATAGCATGAAAAATGTTCTTTTCTGAAGTGATACCTTTTCCGCAGATCTACAAATACAAAATTAGTATTTCTACTTTTGTCTGTAAAGAGAGAAGTTACAAAAATAGTTCGTTTTGCATTTAATCATCCCTGTTATGATCTGTGTGCCAATTAGACATTTTTAATCACCCCACACACATTTTGCATTGGGATACTTGGAAGCAACTATGCTCGTCTTATTTTTTTCCTTTTTGGAAAACAATAAACATAACATTTTGATGTGAATTGCAATTTTTGTGTGTAATATAATTAAATATTTATGACTAGGATTTCTTAAATTTAAAGATATTTAAAGTTTTTTGTACCGAAAAGAAGTTTTTAAAAGCACTATTAATGTTTTATATAAAAACTATTTATGCGTGGCAGAACTTTACTAGCATGAGCGCACCTTACGCTGACAGGCGACGATAAGCTATCTGATTTAGCGTTGCTCGCTGACCGCTCCACTTGAAAAATAATTCCTTTTTAACACGCTTTTATCAGTTTCATATGTGGTTTTGTTTGTTTGTGTTTGTATGTTTGTATGTAACTCTGAATAAAATATAGGGTGGGGTGGGGGAAAGTGGGTCTAGGGGGGAAAGTGGGGCTATATTGAAAAACACCCATTTTCTCTTTTCTAATTAAAATATTTTGTTAATTCTTTTTTTAAGACATAAATTGAGATCATAGCAAATACTTTTATGTTAGTTTTAGAACACTTTAAGCAAGTTAAATGTTTACGAAATTTTTTTATGGTCGTTGTATGTGATATGTAAGAATTAGCTGTTTATGAACTTTCCTCTAGAAGCATTATTCATTGGCAAATGATATTAATTTTGATATAGACTTGTAGTAGAACATCTAAGGATCAGCCACACATAAAGATGTAAAAACAAAGTTTAGAATACTATTTATTATGAGTGGTTTTCTGAGGTGGGGTAAAGTGGGTCTATGGCTGAACTTTCTTAAAAGTTTACGATGACGTTACATAATTGGAGAATTGGTACTAGTTTTATGATTTTATGTGCTTATTTTTTGTTATCTTGCTAAAACTGGCCTTTGTTTTGTTAATTCACATGCAAAAACTTATTTTCTTGCTGTTTTCCCTCCTTTGCCCTTGGTTTAACATGGGTGTCAATGGGCTTGGCGAGAAATTGACAAAATATCGCCAAATTGGTATCACTTTTGGCGACTTATTTTTTCGCCAAATTTAGCGAGAAATCACAAAGTGTCGCCAAGTTTGGCGACATTTGGCACGTTTTCGAACATAATAGAAAGTTGCAGATTGTTCTAGAATGTTTCAGTATTGCGAATGATAGTCATAAGAATAAAACTGATTACCTTATTTTTATTCTTTAAATGACAAATAAAAAATATTTTTAGCGCATTTGTAGCTTTAAATGATATTAAGGTATTTTAACTTCATGGTATGCTTACTTCAAAATCATTATTTACACATGTTTGCTTAAATTTTCACTAATTTCTGTACTAGACCCACTTTCCCCCACCATGGGGGAAAGTGGGGCTATCAACACATGATGTTTTAAATGCACCACTGAGAGAAAACAATCTAACAAAATAAAATAGTTTTGCTTCATACTTAATCTATATGAATCCAATGTATATAAAATGCATCAAAAGTTTCCTTAAAATTAATTTAATCATGTGATTTTGGAGCCGTTTTTTAAAAAAGCTCGATTTTAGCCCCACTTTCCCCCACCTGACCCTACAATTCATGTTTTTAATAGTAATATTTTTAGTACAATTGCTAATACTATAGGCTAAACTATTTTACATGTTGATGTATTTATTATAAATGCATGTAAACTTAGCGGATATTTAATCGCGTTGAAAATCAGAGGGAAATCAGTTAGAGATTCATTAAATATAGTTTAACCTTCTGTATTAGTGATAGTATAAATTATATTACTGTTATATTTGTCAAGAACGTGACTTTAAGGGCCCTGCTCCACATCAGCGTAAAACGCGACCGAAACCGAAGGCAGAAACCGAAAAATCCGGGTATGTTCCATAGGAACACTATGTAATCCATTTTACCTTTCTGCTTTATTTTTCTGCTTTACGTCAATGTGGAGCAGGGCCCTTATACTTTAAAAATTTCTCAGAAAGACTTCGGATTTCGTGCTAAGCGAAGTTTAAGCGTAGGTTTATTAACTCTAAAAGCGTTTTCTTTCAGTTTTTAAACTATAATTTAAATTATTCTCGCTTATTGGCAACCAGAAGGACGGCATTAATTTCCATATAAAGGGCTTTCATGAGTCTTTTTCTATCTCTCTTTTGTTGTTTGTGAACAACCCTAAATTGTACTTTAAAGTTGAAAAAAAATCTAAAAGGAAAAAAAAACCTAAATATCTATTTTTAACAGTCGTTTTTATACATTTATATATGTTCATGCACAGAGAATTTTAAAAAGGCTTTCGTATACATATCTAGATAGTCATGCATGTGTCGGTAACCGTTTTACAATTTTGAACAGATTGGGGGTGAGCAACACCCCAAAAATAGTTATTTTTAGCATAATTGTGTCCACATAATAAAAAGTGTCTATATGCAAGGATCGTTATGATACCCTTCCCCCCATTCCTCCACTCCAGCATCACTAGAGCTCCTCTGCATTACTATTCCTGACGTAATCTAAACAAATCTCTCCCTCATCAAAACACAAAAGTCTACTATCAGAAATAAAAAGTTTTGCACATTGTTCCACTTAATACAGCTTCAAGTTTCAAAAGCTTTGTCTTTCTGCCAGAATGTGGCATGCGATTTTAATGCCAGAGGAAACAAAGATTAAAAAACAAAACCGGAAGAGACCGACAAGATTAGATATAGCGTTTGAAATAAAATATGTGGCGATAACATACTCAGATTAAATATGTAACAGCGTATGCAACTGGACAGCTTTTCCTTTGACGTAAAAATGATAGATTAGCTTTATTAATTATTATGGATAAAAAGAGTTAGTCTTTCAAGGCTAAACATTAATCATTGATAACAGAAAGGGTTGGAAATGTGACCTTTAGGAAGTGCTAAGTGATAAAGCATTAAAAAAAAAGAATTGAAATTTAGTTAAAATAATGCAGCATTATGTTATGATTGCCGATAATTCGATATGCAAGAAGATAGTTTGAAAAAAATTAAAATCGAATTTAAACAATATTGACGGTCAATGGCTGTCATCGCACACATTTTTGAAAAGTGATATTAAAGCGGCAGAAAAAAAATCACACAATAAACTTTATCAGTAATTCTGAGAATTGCCACAAGCATGCACAAAAGAGAAAAAGAAGCAACAGATAGCAGATCAACTGGGCGTTTTTTTTTTTTTTTTAGGATATGGCCTGGAATGTAAGCAATTTTATCATACATTTGCTCCTCTCGTTAAAAGATTCGAATCTCGTAATAGAGAACTTTGATGCGTGAGTCTTATTTTTTAAACATCTGAGTGGAATAGAAATTTCACCAAATTAGTTTGTCTTCTTCAAGGAACGAAACATTTAAGTAATTGTAATTTTGAAAAACAAAATGTTTGTTTGTTTGATACTGTTATATTATTTATTGACGTTATGTTTCTTACGAGACGTTTAGGTGGTCCAAGGGAACTGGAATAAAATAATAATAATAATGCTAATAATAATTAATAACAAAACTACGTAAAAAAGCGTGCCATTAGTCAAGCGATTTCCACTCTAAAGATTCGTCATTTTATGTGCGGTCTGAATCGAATAAGTCAAATTTCAACTTAACAGGATTTACTGTTTCGAAGATACAAATTCAATTTTAGTTAAACTTAATGTTCGTTTCTATGATACAAGTACCCTAATATGTATAATGTATAATTTGTACTATGTTTTAAATATCTTCTTAATTAATTTATAATAATTCATGTCAATGTGTGTTTGTTTCATAATGTATGTTTTTTTTCTTTGATATGTTGTATAATTCTGTAGGATATATTAAAAAATGTTGGTAGCTAACTGTGTGTTTAGAAACTTAATTAGACTTGTTTTTTCAGTATTCCTTCAACATTATAAGATCATGCTATTTAATAAATCTTTGTAAAGGCACAGCTTATGTGGACCAGTTCAGCGACTGATTTTTTTAATTGAAAATTTTCATGAAATATTTGGGACTAGTATCTCTTCTCTACTAATAATAAAGCTGAAGGTTTGTCTGTCTTTCTTTATTTCTGTCTGTTACGCGCGTAGCGCCAAAACCGTTCGGTCGATTTTCATGCCACTTGGCACAAAATTAGTTTGTAGCATGTAGTTTTGCACCTCGAAGCGATTTTTTGAACATTCCTTTTCGTTCTTTTTCTATTCGAATTCTTAGCGGAAATTCGATAAAATAGGGAAGAAATATTCCATACACATTTTCAAGTCTTATGTCATTCGAAAGCTTGAAATTTTCTGCATAAAATGAAGTTTTTTCGAAGTTTCTACGATCATCAGGAGAGCTGTAACAATTGTTTTTAGAATCCCGGAATTCAAGGCTTACCTTCAGTAAAGCAAGCCAAACGATTCTAAAATGGTTGAACTCGAGAATAAAATTTGTTCGAAAAGAGATGAAATGAATTATTTTATCAACGGAAATCAACTTTTCATGTTGTTACCATGGTTACGTGTTCATACTTATTTTTGTTTCGTTCTTTTTCCAGCGTTGCCAGACGTAGTATTTTTGATACTACGGTAGTATTTTTTCGGCCCAAATAAGGAGCGTAGTATTTTTCTGGCAACCCTGTTTCCAATATACTAATGACTTAATTAAAAGATTTGGCGGATTTTTTTTTTTTCATTTTCATAGATTTCGCATTTCAGCAATATTGATTTTGGCAACGTTTGGAAACAGTAGTAGGCGCGTCTATCGCCCATTTAGCGAGAAAGGGGTACCCAAAGCACAAAGATTAACCAAATATCGTATAAATTGCGACATTGCAACGTTCTTTTTAAAGTGTTTCATTTCGGAAAATGTATTGTTTTGTTTTTAAAGCTAGGAAAGGAAACTTTCTTCTTTCGAATTTTGGTAAGATTTCTGTTGGTTTCTGTGAGCAACCAAATTGTTCTTTTTTTCTCTTTTGGCTTATTTTTGTACGTCTCCCCTTGGGGTTTCATTTTAATGTCACAATGGGATGCTTTACCCCTTTTATGGAGTAAATCAGTGTTAATTTCAATGCAGATAAATTGGCGTGACGACTTGGCAATGTATCGGCAAGCCTTTGTCGCCAAGTATTTGTTGCCAATTTGGCGACAAATTTGGCGATTTTGAAAAAAAATATTTTTGGGGGTTCAATTTGGCGCTATTGCGAAAAATCCACTGAATGATGTTAAAATCGGCGATAGTTAGGAGATTAATCATTGTAAAACATTTTTTTGCATTGTTTCGTGGCAAACTAGGGATATAAATGTTTGAATTGTTATCTTGCTCCCTCCAAGCACTATTTTAGCACTTAAGGCATCTACTAAGAAATGTACAAGTAAAAGGAAGTAGTGTAGGGTCCATACCAAATTTTTATATCATACTTTGAAGGAATTGTAGTTGAATTATAACTAAAATAGAGTATTTTTTCTGCTATATCAATTGTTTTACAAATGAACTTTTAATTTTATACCACGGGCAAAGCCGTGCGGGTACCGCTAGTATGTTAATAAAACGAAAGAGTTTATCCTCTTTTATGCGACGAGATATAAAAACTGTTATTTGTGGAAAAACTAGATAGTGTGGGTGCATTCTTCAGTCAAAAGTACTACTTTTAATCACTGATATAGTTGGAAAGGGTTAAAAAAAACTAAAAAAAAAAACATAGGTCCAGATATTACTTTTATTTTCCCAACGATTAATTTTCAAATATTTTTTTTTGTTCGATTTCAAAGAGAAAACAAGGCATCATAGACGTCACAAATGAAAAAAACTTTGGTTTAAAGGAAGGCCAACTCGTCAGCCAATTTGGACTCCTGGTTTAAATCCTAGTACTGCAACAAAGAAAAATATGACCCAAAATGATGGCTCGTTTATATAGAAGCCTTGCTAAGACCAACTTCTTCACTTGTGACGTTAGAAACGAAAATAAAAACGGCTGAGCGTCTTTTAAAATTACTTGAAAAAAAAAGCAAATGAGTCAAAATTAAGAAAAAAAGAAATTTACCTCGTATTTTTAACGTTTTCTTTCAAGTAACTCGTTTTTGTTTAGAAAATGAAAAACACCGCAGTTGATAAATTAACATGATACAAGAAAAAAAAAAAAAAAAAAAAAGCATGTACATAAAGAAACACACGTCTTTCTCAATCCCTCCAGTTCGTTTCCGAGTCTCTATTTAGCTTTAGGAATCATAATTTATCCGGTGAAACTTGTCTTCCTACATGAATATTTTACCAACTCGATTAAGAATGCATGAGCATAAAGGAAGGCTTGGTTAAAGATTATTTTTTTTCCGTTAGAAGAACCATTAATAGTAATGAGTTACTTTCGTTCAAAGCACCGGATGTACTAATGAAATTAAGTCTAGAAACAAAGGAGCTAGAAAGATGGCAGAAGATTCTAATTAATAGGAAAACTTTTAAATGTGATTACAGTTATATTATTCGGCGAAAGTTTAGTTCCGGAAAATAACTATATAATGTAATAGAACATACAGGTAGTTATCAAAATAATGGAAACACTTGAGATTCATAAGAAAAATCTACCGTTCATCGCAAAATAAGCGATCAATTGTTCTTTAACTTTAGTCATACAAAATATAGACTTCACTGGACATTTCCACATTGAAGTTAAATCCAGGGCTGCGGAGTCGGAGGAAAAATGGTCGACTCCGACTCCGACTCCGACTCCGGGATTTTAAAACTTCCGACTCCGACTCCTGCTTTTTTTTAATTATTTATTTTTTTTTACCCAAATGTGAAGAGGAAAAAACCCTAAACAAAGGTTGAAATATTAAGTCCATTTTTAAAAGTTTCATTTTTATTCATGGTTGTAGCCAGGACTCACTTTAGGGGGGGTAGCAAGCTGGGGTATCCCAGTTGGAGGTCATGGGAGGTCATTGTGACCTCTCAAAAAGTTCAATTTTCTCAAGAATTCTCGCAGGTAATTTCACCGCATTTACCTCAATTCTCGGAGGTCACTGTGACCTCCCAAACAGTCAATTTTCTCCAGAGCAAAAGACAAGTTCCGCTCTTGTCATTTGACTCCGTACAAAACTAATCCTTTTCTTGTTAAATGGCCAGACTTTATTTCAACACATTGCATTTTTGATGCAAATATTTTTTATTCACTTGCATAAGCCCAAACATAGCAGTTCGTTTCACAAAGCAGACCTGCCACTTTGAAGCCCTCTTTAATGATCCCAGATGCTTAGGATTTGGATATTTCACGTTGAAAATTTGTATCTGTTAGTTTCAAAGATATGTTTTCACATCCATAAAATTTCATCCAAATCGGAGGTGGTCGGAGTCGGAGTCGGAGTCGACATGTTTTTCAGCGACTCCGACTCCGACTCCTTTGGTCCAAAATCAGTCCGACTCCGACTCTTCGACTCCGACTCCGACTCCGACTCCGCAGCCCTGGTTAAATCACTCATGCATTTGGGGGACGACAAAAAGGGGGGTCGGAAGAAAAACCGCTTGTAGAACAAAATTCTTCGAAAATAGCTCGGAGAAAGCTATAAATTTCAGTAATTAATTAGCATACTATGTATAACTACTGTACAAATTGTTATGAACGTACTATTTATACTTCCGAAGATATGAAACATTTTTTAAAATACGGCAATTTCATTTGAAGGGTTTTTGCTCATAACACGCAGAGTTTTTGATCAAACCTTATCAAAACTTCAGGAAAGATGACAAAATACAAGAGAAATAATATAATAAAACGGTAAATAAAAATATTAAAAATCCGATGAGGTATGAACGTTAAAAGGAAATAATTTTTCATGGCGCATGCGCGAACGACAGAAATTTATAACTACAAAAGTATTGTACCCTGATTTATACTGCATCTTATAAAAAAAGTTCCAGTTGAATATCATGAAAATTGAAAAAGATATCAGCGATCTAGTGAGCTGTATTTCATTCACTCGCAGACAATACATAAGTAGTCAGGGACTGCCCACAAAGAGCTATTTTTAAATTAAAGGTGATTGCGTCATCGTTCAAAACCAATGATTCATGGGGGTTTTCGGATACTTTTGGCCACCTACGTGTAAGGTCTTTTTGGCCGAATAGGCGAAATGTGACTTCTATGCCGAATATAAATTTTTAAACTGTGTACAATTTAACATTGAAAAAAAATGCTCGATTGTCACCACACTATTTGTGGATACCCCCCGCCATTTATGTACTGTCTGCGAATGAATGAATTACAGCTCACTAGATCGCTGATAACTTTTTCAATTTTTACGATATTCAACTGGAACTTTTTTTATAAGATGCAGTATAAATCAGAGTACAATATTTTTGTAGTTATAAATTTCTGTCGTTCGCGCATGCGCCGTGAAAAATTATTTCCTTTTAACATTCATATCTCATCGGAATTTTAATATTTTTATTTACCGTTTTAGTATGTTCTTTCTCTTGTATTTTGTCATCTTTCCTGAAGTTTTGATAAGGTTTGATTAAAAACTCTGCGTGTTATGAGCCAAAACCCTTCAAATAAAATTGCCGTTTTTTAAAAAATGTTTCATATCTTCGGAAGTATAAGTAGTACGTTCATAAAACTTTGTACAGTAATCATACATAGTATGCTAATTAATTACTGAATTCATAGCTTATTCCGAGCTATTTTCGAAGAGTTATGGTCAAAAAGCGGTTTTTCTCCTGACCCCCTTTTTGTCGTCCCTCAAATGCATGAGTGATTTAATTTTAATGTGGAAATGTCCGGTGAAGTCTATATTTTGTATGACTAAAGTTAAAGAACAATTGATCGCTTATTTTGCAATGAACGGTAGATTTTTCTCATGAATCTCAAGTGTTTCCATTATTTTGATAACTACCTGTATATAATTAGTTTTTTCTGTTTGTTAAACACCGTTATTCCTTTTCCTTCAGCTTTGTGAATCAAGTAATTTGGTGGAAGAGTATACATTAGGGTGTCCCAAAAACACCGAAAGTCGGAATTTTGTAAAGCATACTCTCTTATTTTTTTCCTTTTACATCAAAACAATTACAAAAAAAGTTTCATGCAATTTGAACAACGGTAACCCGTGCCGACTTGCGTCCGAAAGTGCGAACAAGCCCTTTTCCACTAGGCCAAAGCAAAAAAAAACTTTTTTCGGAAATTCAAAATTTCATGTTGATAAAACGCTTTCCCTAGATCCCAACATGTCCCAAAAAATCATTTATCCAAATTAAAAAAAATATTTAGGTACCCCAAACGAGGCTTAAAATTCATAATTTTATTCAAAATATAGCTTTTTTTCTATGTATTTTGTAAACAAGGAACGATAAATTTTAGGAAATTATCAAGATGAAAAATATGAAGCATAAAGTATATAATTTAAGCTAAATATTAGTTTTTTCTCTCATTTTATATTTATTTCTTCCTTAAATTACTCAAAAGTTTCTTCCTTAAATTACTCTTAAAGTTTTCTCAAGTCTTAAGTTAAACTTTTCCACTTTAAATACCACATTTTTTTACAAATGAAGTTAAAAACCAACGTAAATAAAGCACCAATGGGGTAGAAAGTACAGCATGTACGCAGTACATGCTGTACTTTCTAACTTGTGCTTTATTTACGTTGGTTTTTATTTTCAATTATATTTCAGCACAAAGCTTATTTGATCATTTTTCATGTGGGGCAAAGCGGAATAGTTAATTTTCCTTGCCTACTTCAAAAGGAACAAATGGGAGTTTTGTTCTAAAAATTTTTGTGCATAAAAGAGGAATAATGTTTTTTTGATAATACTTTCGTTGAACTATTGTTTTTAATCTTTGGCAATTATTTTGAACTTTAATAAAAAAATGTGAAAAATGTTCACTTCAAAAAAACATGGGGCAAAGTGAAAAATAAAATATTTTTGTTATGAATTTTTTTCAATTCGACGATTAACAGTAATTTTCATCAAATGAAAGTGCAAATAAACAAAAAAATAACTATTAACGAAAAATAAACGAATGAGCAAGTAAATTAATTAATATGTGAGAAAAAATAAATGAATGAATAAAATAGAGAACTACTAAGAAAGAGAGTTAATGAATGAGTAAATAATTAAGTAAAAGCATGTAAATTAATTAATAAATGAAAAAATACGTGAGTGATTTAATAAATGAATGAATAAGTATACGAAATGAACTATTTCACTTTGCCCCGCTTGCACTTGACAAATTACATTGAACATTAAAAATAAAAAAAATGCATAATTTTAACTAATAAGGACTGCACTGGATATCAGTAGCTCTCAATTAATAGTTTCGATGATAATTACAAAAATCTTATCCTTTTATAATGACAAGAAATATTTTTGAAAAACTACGAATATTACAATAAAGGTATTAAATGTTTAAAATGGCTTGTAATTTTTTTGGTTGATATTTGGAGCTACTTACTTTTTGACAGGAATTAACTATCTGTTTAGGAGTTTAGTTAAAATATTGCTAGATAGGTTACACTGCAAGCTGGGAAAATGTTTCACCATTTCACTTTGCCCTGCTATTTCACTTTGCCACACATTCCCCTATTAATTTTTTTTATTATTTATCTGCAAATGCTGCTCTGAAAGTTTGTTCTTCAGTGATTTTGGGACTTGATATTTTCTTTAAGTATATCTGCAATTTAAAATTCACAAATGATGCAAATAAATAGAAAAAAATCTAATATTTAGAGAAATATATAAATTTTATGTCTCGTGCTGGGAACCTAGTTTCTTTAAAAAAATTGAATAAATGTTTGTTTAGTATCAATGTGATTGTCGGAAATGTTTATTGTAATTTCAAAAATTACCAATTATGCCGACTTGTGCTTAAAAGTGTAAACTAGTATTTGTGTACTGAGCCAAATCGAAAAAAAATGGGGGAGGAAGTAACTAATCGTTTAATTTGTTACTTCCTCATATCGCGCATTTGTTACTTGTTATTTTATTATTTTGCAGAGAAAACAATTGATAAGTTCATATCATTTAAAAGATAGCTTTTGCTTACTAGGCTCAAAATTGATGATAGTTTTCTCAATGAGAGTCCTTCTCTATGGGCGAATAACACTTAATTCCTTGAAGGAAAAAGGATGGTCTCAGTGTTTAGACCAGTAAATGATACAGCTGAAAGAGCTGTAAAACTGATGCAGGACTGTCATATTTTGCTGACAGTTGATGAGGAGCAAAAACAATTTTTGTTGTATTGCATCCAAGAGCACCGAAATATATACTCTGCACTCTGCATGCAGTAAACAAACATTAAAACGATAGTATGTATAGTAACGTTTATTGTACTGTAATATTGTAGTACATATATGTTGTAAATAAATCGTTGTCATAGTTTTTTTTAATTTTTTTGCAATTTATTTATTTTAACTATTTATTTATTTTGAATTACAGATACATTTAAAGAAAATATCAAGTTCCAAAAACACTAAAGAACATACTTTCAGATGAATAATAAAAAAAATGTAATAATTAAAATGGAAAAATTTAACTTAAAACTTGAAAAAACCTTAATTTTGAGTAATTTCCGGGAGCAATACATATAAAATGAGAGAAAAAACTTATGTTTAGCTCTAATTATATACTTTATGTTTCATATTTTTCATCTTGCTAATTTCTTAAAATTTGTCTTTCGTTGTTTACAAAATACATAGAAAAAAAGCTATTTTTTTGAAGAAAATTATGAATTTTAAGCCTCGTTTGGGGTACCTAAATATTTTTTTTAATTTGGATAAATGATTTTTTGGGACATGTTGGGATCTAGGGGAAGCGTTTTATCAACATGAAATTTTGAATTTCCGAAAAAAGTTTTTTTTTGCTTTGGCCTAGTGGAAAAGGGCTTGTTCGCACTTTCGGACGCAAGTCGGCACGGGTTACCGTTGTTCAAATTGCATGAAACTTTTTTTCTAATTGTTTTGATGTAAAAGGAAAAAAATAAGAGGGTATGCGTTACAAAATTCCGACTTTCGGTTTTTTGGGACACCCTAGTATACATATCTCCGTTACTCCGGCTTTTGCAAACACATTACTATATTTGCGTTTTTTTTTTTTTTTAATAAGTTATCTACTAAGAGAAAGTTACCATTTTCCGAAACTATCTTTTAAAACTTTCACTGATCTTTTTATTTGTTTTTCCCTTTTTTTAACGAATTATTATTATTTTTGTAATACAGAAAAAATGTTTGGATTCTGCCATAAAGGGGATGTTTTTGACTGTTAAACGAAAGGCAATCCATTGCGAAACTTCTGGTTTCTTTAATTATGAGTACATAGCAAATACGCGGGACCATGAGATGAGTTCAGACCAAGATATAAAACACGAAACCCCTTAAAAACCACATCAGGGAGGTTTGCCAATTAGGACGATTCTAAATCTTCCAGGATTTCGATCGAAATAAATTAATAATTGTGCTGTCAAAAATGAATTTAAATAAATGAAAAAATGCGAAAATGGGTTATAAAAAATCAAATCAATAAATAAGTATAATGTCCTTAAAAAGTCAAATATTTGAGTTTTGTTGGCATGTTTCCCCTCCTTTTCTTGGCATATTCCCAAATACCACTGCACTACTTAAATCGAAAAAGAAAAATCCTACTCCATTCTTAAACTTTTTTGTACAAAATTTAATCCCCAACTTTTTTTTTTTTGCTCTCCCTATCTATACAGGGTGTCCACTCCAATCGTGAACCAATAGCTAATTTCTAAACCGTTAGAGATAAGCATATAGTTTATTTAGGAAAAAATCTCCAAATAACGAAAGGAATTTTGGGTCTATTCAATGTTTTTCAAAAAATCAAATTTTGAAAGAGTTACGAAATTTAAATTTTTATACAGCCCCCCAGTCCTATCAATCATATTTAGTAAAACATTCTTGACACTGTAATGTTTAAAACTAAAAAAAAATCACTCTTCTATCACAAAAATTGACCGAGTTATGACGTTTGAAAAATCAAGATTTTGCATGGTTTGCATGACGTCACTCGAGTGATCGCTCAGAGACCGTCATGCGAAATCCTTCAAAATCTTGATTTTTCAAAACGTCATAACTCGGTCAATTTTTGTGGTAGAACAGTGATTTTTTTTTAGTTTTAAACGTTACAGTGTCAAGAATGTTTTACTAAATATGATTGATAGAACTGGGGGGCTGTATAAAAATTTAAATTTCGTAACTCTTTCAAAATTTGATTTTTTGAAAAACTTTGAATAGACCCAAAATTCCTTTCGTAATTTGGAGATTTTTTCCTAAATGAACTATATGCGTATCTCTAACGGTTTAGAAATTAGCTATTGGTCCACGATAGGAGTGGACACCCTGTAAATCTGTACTCGCTACACATATGTTTAATACAATCTAAGAAATGTCGATCGAAGATAACCAGTAATATGAAAATAACTTTTCTTGTCAAAATACATTATGTTGCGAATATTCGAAGAAACCGGTGAGCATCATGAACACGAGAGATATTCTGTTCCGACTGGTCAGAAGTACTAGCTGCGTTAACTGCCTGTACGCAGCGAAATAAGTCGCGAATTCGATTTCTACTTTTCTCTTAGGTGTTATTTTTTTCTCCTTTTGATGAAATTTTCATTTTGGTTTGTGCTATTTTTGGTGTGTTGTACTCACTGTAGAGCACGCTAAATTGCCTCTGATAATGATAATGCTTTTAGAAAATTTGAAACCAACTCGCAAAATACTGGCAGTTTTATAATACCACTTGCAAAACGTCTTTTAACGTCTGTAATCGGTTACGGCGCGAAACGCTAATGCCGTAGTGTGTGACGTAAATTGAAAGTTGTTACTGCGATTCAAGTAAATTTAATCTGAATCACACAAAATTTCAATATTTCCTTGAAAAAGTAATTTAATTGGACTTAGCATCATAAAAACAAATATAAAATAGGAACTGATACTTAATAATGAAAAATGTAAGCTTCATATTTTTAGTTTAAGATTTCAAGAGTCAAGACAAAACATCTTATACTTCCACTTATACTTCCGAAGATATGAAACATTTTTTGAAAAAAACGGCAATTTTATTTGAAGGGTTTTTGCTCATAACACGCAGAGTTTTTGATCATACCTTATCAAAATTTCAGGAAAGATGACAAAATACAAGAGAAGAACATACTAAAAACGTTAATAAAAATATGAAAAATCCGATGAGATATGAACGTTAAAAGGAAATGATTTTTCACGGCGCACAACGACAGAAATTTATAACTACAAAAATATTGTAGCCTAGTTTATACTGCATCTTATAAAAAAAGTTTCAGTTGAATATCGTAAAAATTGAAAAGATATCAGCGATCTAGTGAGCTGTAATTCATTAATTCGCAGACAATACATAAATGGCGAGGGGTTGTCCACAAATAGTGTGGTGACAATCAAGCATTTTTTCAGTGTTAAATTGTATACAGTTTGAAAATTTATATTCGGCATAGAAGTCACATTTCGCCTACTCGGCCAAAAAGACCTTATACGTAGGTGGCCAAAAGTATCCTGACACCCCCTAAAACGTTGGTTTTGAACGATGACGCAATAACCTTTAATTTAAAAATAGCTCTTTGTTGACAGTCCCTCACCATTTATGTATTGTCTGCGAATGAATGAAATACAGCTCACTAGATCGCTGATATACTTTTCAATTTTCATGATATTCAACTGAAACTTTTTTTATAAGATGCAGTATAAATCAAGCTACAATATTTTTGTAGTTATAAATTTCTGTCGTTTGCGCATGTGCCGTGAAAAATAATTTCCTTTTAACGTTCATATCTCATCGGATGTTTAATATCTTTATTTACCGTTTTAGTATGTTCTTTTTCTTGTATATTATCATCTTTCCTGAAGTTTTGATAAGGTTTGATCAAAAACTCTGCGTGTTATGAGCAAAAACCCTTCAAATAAAATTGGCGTTTTTTAAAAAATGTTTCATATCTTCGGAAGTAAGAGTGGTACGTTCATAAAAATTGGTACAGTAATTATACATAGTATGTTAATTAATTACTGAAATTTATAGCTTATTTCAAGCTATTTTCGAAGAGTTATGGTCAAAAGGCGGTTTTTCTTCCGACCCAACTTTTTGTCGTCCCCCGAATGCATGAGTGATTTAACTTCAATGTGGAAATGTCCGGTGAAGTCTATATTTTGTATGACTAAAGTTAAAGAACGATTGATCGCTTATTTTGCGATGAACGGTAGATTTTTCTTATGAATCTGAAATGTTTCCATTATTTTGATAACTACCTGTGCATTTAAAATTAAACTTACGCAGGGGTCAGAGCACATACAAATCATCAGCGTCAAGGATAATATTGCACATAAGGGAGGACATAAATATTACATCCAAATGTTACAGAGTACGTCCACTCATTATTAGAAACTTATCATTGGTTAGGTTTGAACTGTCATCAAATATCACAAAGTTTGGTAATATCTAGCGGTTTCTCGCCAACCCTATAACACGATGTCAAACAATGTGTACATGGTTTGCTATACACCGCCAACTCGATCATTTACATCCATAGACTGCAGTTTTGTGCTTATTATGCACTCATCAGCATGGAATAGGAAAGTAACCGAGTTGGAGGCAAAAATCCTCTTATAGAGCAAAGAGAGCCAAAAAAACTGGTAGCTAATGTGAAATTGAAATACCAGTCAGCCACCGCACTTGGTACGGTACAACTCGTAAATTTTAAGGCAGAGTTCGGGTATAAAGCAGTGAGTAACAGCTCCTAAGCAAGGGAGGAACATGCAACACACCGCCAACTCAGTCATTTCCATCCATGGACTGCAGATAAGCACGAAACTGCAGTTCATGGATGGAAATGACCGAGTTGGCGGTGTATTGTATGTTCCAGCCTTAGCCCTTGCTTAGAGGCGGTTACTCACTGCTTTATAGTGCATGGTAGACAAATCAACATACATTTAAAGTTACAATGGTAATTTTGAACCAAAACCAGTTGAATTAGCACCAAATTTACCATGGTGACATTTAGCGATTTGTCGCCCATCCTTTGTTTCAATGTACATTTCAGACAAATCAACGTACAGATAGAGTCGCAATGACAATTTTAAGTAAAAATTAATGGAAGTGACTTCCACTTCAGCAAGAGTTTAAAAAAAATAAGATGGGATTAACACAAAAACAATAGCTATTTACAAAATACGTTCCATTTTTTTAAAAATTTGTTTTCTGCATTTTAAGATTAGTTTATTCTTAAGCCTGTTTGAAGAAATTCGCTTATCATCCAGCATGTGTGGAATTGACCAGTATACTGGACCAGTATACTGGTCAATTTTGGTGTGTATACACACACCAAATAAAGACAATTTGAAGAACATGTCGCCTATTCTTTTATTTTTAAGCCCAAAGCAAATATTCTCATGTAGTTAATAACGCTCCTAATCTTGCCAGCTGACAGCTGTTGTATCAGATTGGACGTGGATTAAATAAAGACCGCACGGCTAAAAAGAAAGCAGAATCTCACGAAGTTCTTGCTCTAAAAATCTTACATCCTAAAAATACGAAACGTTGTCCTAAAAGGGCTGTGAGGAATGAAGTCGATAAACAAATTACTTAAAATGTTACTCTGCAAACGTAAGTATGCGAAAAGTATGGTAATTCAGCTCATAAAAATGTCACGGAAGCCAGATCGTTTTAAAAATTTTCTTTTTATTCTCTTTCGGCATTTATCTAAATGAAATGGGCTATAAATTCTTAGAACTATCCTGTTATCACTCGCATTTATTCATCATGGTTTCTCAAAAGTAATGAAATAATCATCCGTAATGTTTACTTCATGCCTGTTTAACTATTTAAAGAAATGTTACAATATGAGGTACAATTCAGTTACTAACATTTACATTAAGACAAACCTATATCAGTAAATGAGCTAAATAATTAGTAAGCTCTAATGTTCATTGTGATTTTATAAAAGTATTTGCTACTTACAATATTATGAATACTGTATTTTTCTGCGTACTACCAGCAGGTTATATGTTAAAAAATGTAAAGTTATGAGATACATTTTATACCCTGCCCCCCCCCCCCCCAACTCTAAAGTATTCAACCTTAACGGGCAGCTGATGTAAACTGCTTCTTTGCCGGTAGGTTGTTTTTTTTTTTTAGCGTAGCCTGAATTTCTCCCCCTTTAAAGGAGAAATTTTTGTGCTTTGGATTAAATTTGACTGTTGATTAAATGTTATTACTTTTTCATGTTTTTAATTGAGTAGCTAAAACCGCATGTTTAGTCAATTTTGTTTTTGTCATCGTATTATCCCCGGATTGCACAGAGATTTTTTTTTCTTTAGGCCTATTTTAGGATGTGCGGAATATACTCCTCTGCTGATAACCATAGGAAAATACAGTAATTTGAATTCAAATTGGAAAAATATCAAACAAATAGGCTTCTTTTCCGTTGACGTCTAATACGTTATACTCAACTTATATAAAAGATCGAAATTTTCTTTAAAATTTAAAATGCTTGCTCTTAGAAAGGGTACAAAATAGTTAATAAATGTCGTTGGGTTAAAATTAACGTATTTTGTTCATTTAGTAATAAGTACGCAGCACGGGCAAATGGATAATTGAGCTCATAAATAGTGTGTTAGAAAGCAAGAAAAGAAAGAAAAAATGAGTGATTGCTGTTCTTTATGACAAAAAAAAAAGAAAGAAAAAACCCCACACCGTCATTTTGTTATATCGTGTTTGTAGATTTAAATGAGGAAATATAAATTTTAAAAATATCAATACTGGTGTTCAATGCTGATGGTACACCACTAGGAGAAAATCATTATAAATTCAAAACTTTACAAGTTTTACTATCCTATATATTGAATGCATAACTTCGATTTTATGTTTAAATTGAGAGTACCATTTCAGTTATATCACACTCTACAGTTCATAAGTACACATTTTCACTAAAACGACGCGAAAATAGTTTGCCATTTCTGTAAAGTATACTAGAATGGTATGGAATGATAAAAATACAGAAGTACTGCCATTTTTGGAGCATTTAATTAACATTACAAAAGCGGTAGAAATTTTGAATTTTGTTACATGCAAAATGCAGGAGCTCTCATTTATATGTAGAAAAACTTTAAAAGTCGATTCTTTGATTAAATTTATAACGAAGAAAGATTCAATTTCTAGTTTTTTGTTAAAAAAACGCTCAAAAATTCCAATAACCGAAACATTAAAAAAAAACACGAACCTCTCCGAAACATTAAAAAAAAAAAACACGTGTCCGTAAGATACTATTAGTTTAAATATTTTTTTAGCGTTTGGAGTGCATTTAATTTTCATTTTAATCATACACCATAAAGAAAGATTCAACTTTTAAACTCAGAGATGTTAAAAAGCAACGCAATCTTCTTTATACCTTTTACTAAAATATCTAATGTTTTAAAATCTAAACTAATTTCAAAAATTTTTTCTTCAAATAAATTATTTTGTTTCACACATCCCATTAGGGCATAACTTTGATCATGAGGAGAGAAAAAAGAGCAAAATATGCCAAAAATGATCCTGTCAGCTGACTTTTCTTTGGCGCGAAACTGTCTGGTGCTGATAATATGCCTCATCTTTCGTTAATTGAGTTTCAAAATTAATTATTAGAAGATGGAAGGCGGGACTTCACTAAAAATTAAAAAAAAAAAAAAAAAAAAAAAAAAAAAAACTCTTCACTCTGTAATGTATTATTTTTCAAAGTTAACCACTATTTTAACAATCATGGTAAATGAATAAGATAATTATCTGATGCGAAGTGGCAGTCAAGTATGCATCTGCTCAAATTATATTTTAAGAGAGAATGGGGATGGAGGGCCGTTCTTTGATAAGGGAAGTCGATAACGCTCTGCTCTTAATGGTTGTCAGTTGAATTTGAAGTAGGGGAACGAGAACATTGAAACTCAACTGAAAGGAAGACCTTAACGCGTACAAGGAAGGCACTGTTGAAACAAAGTGACATAATCGGAGTGAAATATCTTTGTAATATGATACTGAAAACGATCGTATATTTGGAGATGTTGTGAGAAAAGTAACAACTAGTCGTTATTGCTTTGAATCAATAATGTACATTGGAATACTTTTGAGCTGAATGATATGACTAAGTGGTACATACGTTTAATTTTGCAGGAAAATTAAGTATTTTGAAGCGAAGCGGTGTGTAACTGGCATAGTTAAAAATTTGAAGATAATTAACACAAATTGCAGAAACTCACCTGTTTTAGGGCAGTAGAAGGTCCTTGTAGCAGAAGTAAGTGCTGCTTTTCAGCATGGCTTTGAAAAACTTGTTAAGGAAAACCTATCAAGTGTTTAAAATTTGCACTAGTTTTACTCAAAATTTAACACATTACTGCCAAGCTTCGAAAATATTTGTAGAATATGAGCTCTGCTAAAACCAATGTACTTGTGAGCTAGTTTGAATTTTGTGGTACCTTCCCCGATGCTAAATATCTCTTTTTACGCCAGAGTATGACATATACGCTTGAATATGTATGAAAACAGTAAACAAAGGAACTATAAGCTAACTTAAATTGAACTCTATCAGCTAATCTCACATACCACGAGTTACATTGTAGTTTGGCAGTCAAAGTATTAAAATGACCTTCTTACATTCTTTTGCTTCCCACTGTGTCAAATATGCAATAGTGCATGAAAAATGATCAGAAATTTATCGTGCTAAAACATAAAGAAATGAAGAATCAACGGAAATTCAACAAACAGCAACTAGCTCTTTTAATGCTAAAAACGGAGCCTCTTCAGTTCTGAAACGCACAACAAACGAAGATTATGGCTTTCATTTCATAATCTTTGATGTATGTGTTGGTAGTGTTTGCACTAATGAAATGGCATCGCTGTGCCTTTAAGTAGTTGTTATTTGATGTAGTTTTTAAACGCTTTTTTGCTCCATCTACACTGAATGTACATTTTTCCAATCCTTAAAAATATATTCGAAAGATTTTTAAAAATTTAATCTTTACTTACCAGAAATATAACTAGTAATTAATGAAATGATAAAGCTATTAGACGACTGTAAACCGCGGACCCGAAAAATTTGTAATCAATTGCAGTTGTCTTACAACTTACAACTTCATTAGTTTGAGTTCTTCTGATTAAACGCTAGTGCATTACAGTTCCCTTTTGATAAAAGAGTAAACTAATTTATAAATTGAAAACAAATTTATTACAATTGGTTGGTTTTAAATCTCAAAACGAGCTAATTTCTTACGAATAATAATTTTGTGCCTACAATAAACATGGATAAAATCAATAACACATTTTTAATGTAATTTTGTGAAAAAGAAAATTTTATTTGCATCTTAGTGCTTCATGTCTCCAGCAGTTTAAATCAGGTTCCGCTAATTTGTATTAGCGGAACCTAATTTAAATTGGGAATATTTCGAATTCGCCTATATAACTTTGCTTGCACATTCTTAGATATATAAGGAATATAGTTAAGCAATTGAAAGAAAAAATCGATCTTTTAAGCCTTCTGAAACAGGATCTCGGCTTAAGGTAAATTACCAGTTTTAAGGCGAAATCTCATTTTAAATTTAATACTAAAACTTAATTTCAACAATTTCCTTTTTTAATAGCTGTGAAAACATAATAATTTAATAAAATATTTGCAAAGGGTTTGTGCGAGTGACTTCAAATTTACATTTGTTAATAATATTCTTTCTTTTGCCTTTTGTCTTTTCATGTTAACGTGCTTGGTAGGTAAACTTCTCTAAAGAGTGAAAGAAACTGAAATTATATTAATATCATGAGTAAAAGGTTTTATTATTATTATTGTTTTTTTTTTTTTTTTTTTTTTTTGTTATTGAAAATGTGTTTCTGTTTGTTCTCATATTTTCTGTGAAGTTTACATAGATTAAAAAAAAAAATAAAACAAAAGCCAGCATGTCGAAGAAAGAAAAAAAAAACCACTTTCAACAAAAACATAAGAAATTTTACTGTTGAAAAAGTTTCTTTGCAGCTATTTGTATACAATAGAAGACCGCATTATTTTTAGTTTGAAAGTCTTGAATTCAAAAACTACGTTACACTTTTATTTCCGTTATATGAATATAATTTTGAATAAAAAAGAGTTTTTTTATTTCTTAAATTGTAAAGAGCATTACGAAGTACAGTTGAATGAATTTACATAATTAAAAATACACTAATCCGTACAAACTTTCTTCAGAAAAATCAGACAAATCTAAGCAATAAAAACTAAAAACCCTTGAAAAATGAAATCAGAGCAATTAAAAAGCTGGGAAATGAAGAGTTTTATCTTAAAGTGTTCCTGGAAATTAATCAACCTAAGGAGCTACGTTTTAAAGTAAGTGAATAAATTAATTACCGAAGACGATTTTTATTATCATATCTTTAATCTTTCTTCTGTTTCGTGAAAATTTCATTTTTTCTTCTTGCAGTTTTCAAAACTTCATAAACAAGCGAATAAGTATTTAAAAGGTATCAAAAAAAAATCCAAGAAGAAATCATTTCTTATTTTTCTCTTATTTTTGCAATGCTTTAAAGTCTTTTATTGCAGTTACGTTTATATTGAACCTTCTAAGATGCTTGAAGTACATATTTTAATTAAAAAAGGACTGGCCATTAAATCCATTTCGAGAGCACGGTGCTTTATTCTGCAATAAATTACGAAATATGATTGTATTACGTATATGATCTAAATATGATTGTCTATTGAAATGTGTATAGTACTTTTATTGTTGAATGAATAGTGATCAACAATATTTTGGACTCAAATGCAGGATGACCAGTAATTAAAGATTTAAAAAGAACTGTCAATTTCTCTAAAACTGTTTGGTGCATCAACTCCAAACTTGGATGTTATATTCAGTACATTGGCGGATATATTTTTTGTTTTTGCTCAATTTCATTAGTTTTCTTTCTCTCTTTTGTTGTTTATTCTCAGTTGGAAATGTGATATGGCGTTTCTAAGCGAATTTTCATTATTTGGACATTTTATTCGAACAACAACTGCACAATAGACTATATTCACGGTGTCGCAACGATTCATCTAACTTTTCGTTTGCGGGTATTTTCATCCAGCATTCAGCGTTAGTAGTGCTATAAAAATTAGTTTTATTTAATAACAACTGCTATTTATAGGCATAATGAACATGCATAGGGTCTATATAGGCTTAGGATTGCTTGAAAATTTTGAGAAAAAGGGATGGAAAAAGAATATAAGATGTTTTTTCACCTATTTTCTTCTGAGGTGATAAGAGGCTTTAAACCAGGAAAATACGCGTATTACGAGAATATTTCGCACCAAATGAGTCATTCAACATTCTAGTATATTTTTACGAAGTAAAAATTTTCAAGAGACTTATTTTATGAATGGAAATAAGAGCTTTTACACTGAAAATATACGAGTGTTAACAGACGCCAGAGAACCGGTTTTTCGCCTGCTACACTAGCCTAAGTAGGTGGTCAAGATGTGCAATGACGCTATGTGAATAGGGACTTGTTGACTCAAAAAAAGTTAGCGACTGAATTTAAGCTAAAGAAAATAGGTAAAGCCTTGGTTTCCTAGAACGCGACAATCGTCTCCGACGCCGGGCGCAACTGCACGCTGGAATCAGAACCAGTTTGATTGGAGCGTGGCGTGGAACGACGTCAATCTGCGGCTCAGGCCAATGTGCAGAAGAAGGCGGCGACCGTCGTCTCGCCAGAGATCAACGATTTCACTCCTAGGAAACCAAGGCTTAAGACTGTGTCGATTATCAATCGTTTGATTCAATAGTTCGCTGTTATTGAAAGCATTGACACCTAGACTCCTCAGCGAGTGATGCAGAATTTCGCAGTTCATGTGCGCCATATAATATAATAGCTACAGATAAAACACAACGAACATGTATTACACTAATTTCCATGTATTGTATATTGTTTTAGAATTTCAATAGACTTTTTTGAACCAGAAGTTTTTTTAAATATTAATTTTTAACATCAGAGCGTTAATTACTGGCCACTCCTGCTGGCCCCCCTTTTCTGGATAAATACCAAATCTAGATAGATTAAAACTTCTTGTAGTAATACAGACAATCTAGAAAACAAAAAATAATCCTGACTATCATTTGTAACCTTATCATATCTATAAATACGAAGGAGAGGGTGTTAATTGTTTTGGAAAAAGCATGTTCTTTAAATCCGTGAGAACAGTGATATCATTTACATTAAAAGTTTCTATCATTACCAAAACTTAAGTAAAGTATTTTTAAAGTATTTTTTCCGAATTTTTACTTATTTGCTGTGTTAGTATTTGGTCCGAAATCTAAAACTTACTTTTAGAGAAAACGTTTTACAAACTACTTTTTAGAGCTTAATGGAGTTATTTATTAGGCGAAAAAAGTGTCCTCATGAAAGTTTTTCGGTTTACGGGGGAGAGATCTTTTTAAATTCTTGCACGTAAAGATCTTCCAAACAACCTTAAGTTATTTGCATTGATTGTGTGTACAAATATTCAGAACGAATGCACTAAGTCTTTTAATGTTTTTGTAGAAAGTGTTTTCTCTTCCCTTATATTCTTTTATTACCACCATCAAATCTTCACTCTACTTGATAAATCACCACTTTCTTCTATTTCCCTCTTCTTGCACTAATCACGATGGAAGTATAGAATGCAAGGAAAAAGATAAAGGAGAAACCCATGGAATTGGGTGCTGTGAACATTTACAACCAGAGAAAACTATTTGACTTTCGTGGAATGTTTGGTAAATTGATAGCAATCTCTCCATTCATTGAAAGAAGCGTTTTGCTATACTTCTACAAATCTGAAAATACCCAATGAGTTTTGCTGTGCTTTTCCTATTCATAGCTTACGAGAAGCATCGAGTCCCTTGAGAAAACATCGAATTTTTATCTTTTATGTAAGAAAAAGATTGCGCTTTATTACTATATATATATATATATATATATATATATATATATATATATATATATATATATATATATATATATATATATATATATATATATATATATATATAATATATATATATATATATATATATATATATATATATATATATAATATATATATATATATATATATATATATATATACACATATAAAGGGTGATTCAGAAATGTTTGGAAAAAAATAAACTTTGTATTTTTGTGCGTCTTACCCTCTTATTTTATGTCACTGTATACACTGATTATTTGTGCACAATTTTGACAAAATATATTAATATTTAGAGGTCGCTCAAATGCCTTGAAATTTCGTGATATTGACAAAAACGTGAACATAAATGATATCTATAGAAAAAAGTAGCCTTTGTATTTTTGTTCGTCTTACCGTCTTATTTCGGCCTTTATATACACTTTATATACAATTATTTGCCCAAAATTTTAGTAAACTATATTTACATTTAAGAGTACTTCAAATTTTGTGATAGTGGCACAAATGCGAACGTAAAAAAAATAATAAAGTTACTTTATTGCTTTTTTATATTTCTGAAGAAAAAAAGCGTGCAATCACAAAATGAACTATATACCTGAAAAACCAATGAAATGCAGAAAAATATGAAAGCAAATCAAATACGGAAAAAATATAAAAAACAAGTTTAAATACATTAAATGTATAGTAATTCGCTCGTTAAATACTTTTTAAGGTTACTTTTTCGCTACTTTGAAACCTTTTCTATGTTCCTGTACCACTTGAAGAAGACACTGTCTTTGTTTTTCGTCATTAGTGATCGTCTTAACAAATGCTTCAATAAGGGCCATGCCATGCTCCGTATTGTCGTTTACAATTCTCAGTTTCTCTGGTAATACAAAGCCTTGTTGGTAGCTATCTTGAAGATTCCAATGCTCAGGATCAAACAGCTGATATATTTTGAGTTTCTTCTTTACATGAATTAGCACGCTAAAAATTTTCCAAATTATTTCTCAGTGCTTGCACAAAAAGGGTTGCTGGGAACCCAGCTCTTTCTTTCCCATTAAAGATAAGAATGTGAAAGAAATCACATTAATATGTTACGAATACCATTTCTTTGTCCTGCTGCAAGTTTAAACTGGTTGTGAAATATCCATAACTTGAAGCCATAAAGAATATTTGACACAGATATAACACGAGGAATCGCTCCTGGGACACGAAAACATACACCAAGAGAAGGTGCTCCGCTCAAGAAAATTGCACTAAGCTCGAATATCTTCCTTGGACACTTCTTTTGCATCGGTCATCAGAAGTGGACTTTGCGCAACTTCCATTACTAGTTGCACGTTGCTCTGAATTGGCTACCAACTCCTCAACCTCATCGTTTCTCACTCCAGGTTTAAAATTAGAATGTTTTTATCCTTGACTATGATTGCTGAAACCGCTTAAAAAGCAGTATTGTAGATCCATTGGCAGTGGATGGTTCCACGACATTGCGTGAACACCGCATTTGACATTGCACGCAATCAAATACCCCAATACTACCTACCAGGTGTGTAAGTATGAAACCGGAAATTTTCTACGTAAAAAACACGTTTATTGTAATGATATGATACAAGGTACCGTATTCAAAGTATTGTCCGTCGCTATCTATACATGTTTGCCATCTTTCTGGCAATTTGTGGATTCCGCGCCAAAAGAACTGTTGATCTTTTGAAGCAAATAAGTCATCGAGCCATTTTCGTACAGCTTCATAAGAAGTCAAGCGCTGCTCAGCAATTGCGTATCCCATCGATGCAAACAAGTAATAATCGGATGGGGCAAGGTCCGGTAAGTAAGCCGCATGCAAAAGAATCTCCCAACGGAACGACTCTATCGTTTCCTGGACCCGTTTTGCTTTGTGTGCTGGTGAGTCATCATGCAGCAAAATCACCTTGTGTTGTCTTTGTTGGTATTCTGGTCGTTTTGCACTCAAAGCTCGATTCAAATTGGTCATTTGTTGTCGGTAGCATTCAGTATTGACAGTTTCCCCAGGTCTTCGTCCAACAAGGCTTGCAGGTCAGCGTCTTCAAACTTCTTCCACGTTCTTCGTTCCTCACGTGAAGCGAAAACGAACCTCTTTCATTTTAAAATAGGAAGAATCAGCGTCAAAAGTTATTTTTTACACTCGTACATGAAAATTTTTACGTCCTGCGTGATTTCTCTGATGCTATCTTTTCCAAATTAAAGTGGTCCTTTTCCACTTCAAGGTCACCTGCCATCTCTCCGCGGTCCAGTTTTACCTAATGAACCTTTTACAATGAATCGCAGTTTCAATCAGGGTTGCATGGTTTTATCTAATATGAGCTAATTAGGCTAATTTTGATCATACATAGCTAGATAAAATTCAAAACCCTTAGCCACACCATCGTTTGGTTATTTTTTAGTCAAACTGTTGATTGATTCTTTTTTGCCATAGCAATGTAGTTTCTACTAGCTGTAAAAAAAAAATTTAATAGCACATTTTTTTAGCGTCATACGTGTAAAAATACCTTCCTGCATCTGCAGGTGAAAATGGTCAAATTAAGTTCTCAAGTTTCAGTCGCCTCCTATTTTGATTGTTGCTAAACGAAACTGGTTTTCAGACTGAGCAATTCCCCGCTTAGGATACAAGATCTCAATGTCTATTGCCGAAATTTAATGGAGGATTCAAAATACTGCGAAAATGATTCACAAGTGCATTCGAGTGTCTACCACAAATAGCGTTATAGGCAGAACATTAAACGTCATCGATTTTTTTTTTTAATTCTTAATTTTCTTTCACCATGTTCTCATAAGTTAGCTTAGTACCTATGAGGAAGTAAGACCTACCTTAAAGATATCCAAAATATATCGATGGGCAGGGACATTCGTGCAATTTGGCTATTTTCCTAAATTTTTCCCTGGCAATCATATTGCAATGCTTAGAGTGAGAGCTCATGTTTGACTGTTTTGTTTGACCTCTTTTAACTTTGGCCTTTGCTCACTTAATTAATTTACTTTTATGGTTTATTTTTAGTGAAATCTACTTCGATGATGCTCATGTTTTTTGCCAACATCTTCAGTCTTTGCACAAAGACTTCTCTGAGCGTTTTGAGGATATTTTTATCTGAACGTTCTTTATTGGGTCATGAACCCTTTTGAAAATATTGAGACAATAGATGTTCAGTATCAGTAAGAACTTGTGGAACTTTCAGCCACTGAAACTTGAAAAACTGTTTTCTAGAATATTAATATTTTTAAAGAATTTTGGCTTCAAGGACACATTAGTAGCCTTTATCCTGGACCGTGAGCTATCGCCAAAAATTTTTTAATCGTCTTCCGCTCTTCCTACCTCCTCGAATGATGATTTAGTATTGTCACCGACCTAGTTACAAAACAGATAAATCGACTCCAAATCGTCGCAAGAGGAGACTTGCGACTTTACCTCACAAAAAATATTAAATTATTTAATTTTATTCTGTTATTATTCTTTTAAAAATAAAATATTTTAAATCCTAGATTTATTTTTATTTTTTTCTACACTCGTCATTTTAATTCTAATAATGACTAACGAGGAAAAATATATATTGTTTAACCGTTTTGTAAAATTCTGAAAGGAAATTGTTTTAAACTTTAAACCTCTTTTCGCACACCCCTTCACCTTTACTACAAAGGGGGGCGTTGGAAAAAATTTCATTCGTAAAGGGGGCGTTAGCAGTGAAAAGGTTGAGAACCACTGGTTTATCGGATAAAATACCGAGAGACCACGGGCGTCGTTGGCGGGGGGGACGAGGGGGACATGTCCCCCCCAATATTTTGAACTGAGGAAAAGTTCCTCTCAATATTTTGGAATTCTTACACTTGAAGAAAAAAAAAGGTCAGAGCTAGATGTCATTTGTGTATCAAAATTAAATTAGAATTACAGCCCGAACTAAAATTATAAAAACTTCCGTCTCTATATTGCACTTGATGAACCATCTGTGAATTAATCAGTTTCCTACTGTGGGCTTTTTGCGTTTTATGCCATCCTTACGAGAGCAATTATTTTTCTTTTT
>JAXGGA010005322.1:0-79373 GCA_038373865.1 Uloborus plumipes | reverse complement strand
TTCCTCGAAAAACTAAATTTTTAGAAGGACATATCTACAGAAACACGTCCAGCAGAAAATCTGTACAAGTATTTGGGAACACTTTATGCCTAATTTTGAAAAATTTTGCAAATAAATATCTCAAGATTTTCTTCGGAGATTTAATACATTCTACAGAAAATCTTAAGACCTGTTGTCTGTAGATTTTCTTCGAACATAGGCTTAGGAAGTGTTCCAAATAACTTGGGATTTTCTCAACTTTTTTTTTAAGATAGTTTTGAGATCTTTTCTAGTGGGGTAGTGACACGACAATTAAAAAAAAACATAAATAAAAATAAAAAGGGGAAAAATTAGCTCGTAAAATAATAATTCTCGTCAGCGAACGGAAAATATGCACTGCAAGAAATGAGCTGTTGATTTTACAGTATAATACTGGCAGCCGAGGTTCCAATTTAAAACAGTAAAATGCACAGTAGTAAACTGTAAGACTAGCAATTTTAGAGTTTCTTACTGTAAAGGTGAACATTTTACAATTGAATCGTTTATTTCGAAAAGGTAACATCTCTATTTTGATCTCCTCTGTCTCTTTAGAAAATTAAACAACGCACGGTTATATTTTTGAATGTCATAATCAATGGTTATTTGGTAAATTATTGCAGTAATTGTGTACTTAACTAAAGCATTATTTCATTGATTATGACATTCAAAAATATAACCGTTCGCTGATTAATTTTCTAAAGAGACAGAGGAGATCAAAATAGAGATGTTACCTTTTCGAAATAAACGATTCAATTTATTGCCGTAAAATTTAGCTGTATTATACTATAAAAACAACAGTATAATACTGGGAGCAGAGGTCCCAGTTTTACAGTGTAAAATGCACAGTAATAAACTGTAACATAAGCTATTTTGCAGTTTATTACTGTAAAATTACCAATTTTACAGTTTATTACTGCAAAAATAGCAATTTTTACAGTTTATTATTATAAAATTAGCTGTATTATACTCTAAAAACAACATTCATTTTCACAGTGTGGAACAAAAAGTGTCAATTTTGTTTTTAACTGAGCTGGTCGAAGTCGATCTCTTTTAACGAAATTGGACGTTGGGTTGAAGATATAATAATGCTTTAACATCGTCAGTTGCTATTCATCAACTTACATACAGTGAACTCTCACTTATGCGCCGGCCCAAGGGACCAACAGAAAAAGGCGCATAAGTGAGAGAGACGTATAAGTGAACAAGCCTATCTAAAGGACTAAAACGCAACATAGGTTCTAATGAGAGAATGAATAAGAATGTTCCTATAGACAAGGGACATATTACAACCGTTTGGCAATTACTGTAACGTAACTACAATGATAAAGCGAAAACAAAAATTGTAGCATACCTAATTACAAACTGTTCCCTTTGAAATGATCCATAATAGATAGTTGTCCCTCTCCGAACTCTAGTTCTTGCGGAAATAATGCCTTCCGTGAGCAATAAAGGAGAAAGATTAAAGAGGAAAGTGAAGAAAGATGCTTATTTTTTAAAGAAAATAAATTATTTTTTTTTACAATTTACGGAAAATTCGGCGCATAAGTGAAATATTTATCTTTAGAGCGACGCATAAACGAATGATACTATCATTATTTTGCTATGGAATGTGCTGGGACCATTTAAAATCGTCGTATAAGTGAAAAAGGCGCATAAATGAGGCGGTGTATAAGTGAGAGTTCACTGTAGCTTAAAGATAAAATATTTTTAGTAAAACCTTTTCTCGCAGACATGTCTGGCTAGATTTTCTTTTCCCTAAATATTGCCTTTAGCAATTGTCACCTCAGGGTACTTAGGCACATTTTCAACTGCTAGAACTTCTTTAAGGGTATTTGCTTAACTTCTTTCGACAATTTCGATTTTGTTTGCCGTAATGCCATAAGTGTGTCCTTAACTTACTGCGTTGAAAGGCTGCGTAAAAGACAATGGGACAAATTAGGCTGTATATAAGCAACATATTAAGTTCATTGAAATTATGAGAAACATCAGACAAAGTAAAAGGAATAAATGTACAAGGAATATATTTTAACATATGTTTTTACATTTGCAATTTACCAATAACTATGTCTGTTTGACAAAGAGTTATTTAGAATAAAATTAAATGCATTCAATTAGCAATCTATCTTACAACTGTGATCTAGAGCGAAACACATATGCTTATGCAACACACCCCCAGCTCGTTTATTCCATCCATATACTGCAGTTTCGTACTTATATGCACTCCTCAACAAGGAATAGGAATTAAACGAGATACAGATACAGATCGTGGGGTTCATTCGGTACAGAGCGTGAGCTCTTTTGCCGGGTATGAAAGTGGGGTGATTCGATAGGTTCTGACATTGTAGGTATGAAGGGGGGGGGGGGGATAAAAAAAAGAGTCTTTTCAGGGCCATACACTGTACAATATTTACAAGATAGAAAAATACAATTGAAAGAGACTATTTACAGGAACAACGAAAGAGAATATTTACAGTATTTACAAGAGTCAACCAAAAAGGTGAAAAAGAGACTGAATCAGTGGGCCAATCCACAGATCAGTTAGCTGTACCACAAGGGTAACAGTTATCGAACGAGGCCGATCGTCTGCTGATAAACAGCAGGAAGAGAAGTGGAGCCATTTATGGCTTGCCTATTTTTCTTTTTCCTTAAGAATCTATGAGTGAGATACATAGTATCTTGTGGAAAACCAGTGTTTCCAGTGTTGAAGGTATAATGGATTTGATCGAGAACCAAAGGATTTGAGTGTTTTTCAATTTTTGTATAGAAGTTAGTAGACATTTCTACAATGTACTCATTTATGTATTGGATTTTGGCGTCATTGTGAAGCGTTTCATTGTTGACATACCAGGGGGCATTGAAAATTTTTCTGAGGATTTTATTTTGGATTGTTTGTAAACCAATCATATGGGTTTTAGCCGCATGGCCCCATATTTGTATTCCATAAACCATGGCAGGCCTGATTACCGTGGTGTAGATGAGGAATTTGTTCTTTGTACTCAGGGAGTTCGTTTTGTTTAGAAGACCATATAAGTACCCAATTTTAGTTTTGGCCTTTTTAAGGACTTCTTTGATGTGGACGTTAAAGTTGAGTTTACTATCCAGGTAAACTCCCAGATACTTCACTTTTTTGGTGTAGATAATTTCTTGGTCATCGATAACAAGGGGTTTGAGAGTCTTTTTTGTTTCCCCTTTGGTGAAACAAATAGCCTGTGTTTTGATTGGGTTAATTGCTATTCTCCAATTGTTAAGATACTCAGTAACAGCATCGACGTATCTCTGAAGTTTTAACTGTGCATAATTCTGATTCCAATCAGAAACGAGTAGACTGGTATCGTCTGCAAAGACACATGTAAGATGGGGGTAGCAGGTTGGTAGGTCGTACGTGTACAAATTGTACAAGGTGGGACCTAACGCGCTCCCCTGTGGGACCCCTGCAGAGATGCTGTGTTTTTCAGAAAGGCAATCAGCAATTCTGACTTGGAAAGTGCGCTTCTGTAGGTATTGTCTAATGATTTTAATGAGATAATTAGGAAATCTCATCTTGATGAGCTTATGTATAAGGCCATTATGCCAAACTCGGTCAAAGGCTTTTTTAATATCAAAGAAAATCCCCAGTTTAACTTTACCTTCTTTCATGTTGTTGGTGATGAAGTTAGACATTCTGAGTAGTTGATGTGTAGTGGTGTGGGCTTCCTTGAACCCAAATTGGAAGTCAGGGATGATTTGATTGTTGGAAATGTGAGACTTCATTTGGTTTAAAATGATTTTCTCTGTCAGTTTGGAGAGAGAGCTAAGTAGGCTAATGGGGCGGTAGTTGTCAGGGAAGGTGTGGTCAGCATTAGGCTTTGGTATTGGGATAACGATTGCATTTTTCCAATTATTGGGAAAGTAACCAAATTTCATGATACTATTAATGATTTTTGTAATGGCTGTGATTGAATTCAGTGGGAGGTGCTTGAGATGGATATTCTTTATATTGTCTTCTCCACCGGCTTTTCTCTCTTTCAGTTTTTTGATTTCGAGCAGGACTTCCAGTGGGGTAATAACAGGAGGAGGAAAGGTGATGGGGGGGTTTTCGAAGTACACTTTTATACTCCTGTTAACCATAGAAATGAATTAAACGAGCTGGAGTCAAAAATTCTCTTATAGAGCAAAGAGAGTCAACAAAAACTGGTAGCTAATGAGAAATTAGAACACCAGCGAGCGACCGCTTTTGATACGGTTCAAATCGAAAATTTTGAGGCAAAGCTCAAGTTTAAAGCAGTAAGTAACCGCCGCTAAGACAGGGCTAAAACAGAAACATGCAATACAATACACACGGTGTTCTAATTTCTCATTAGCTACCAGTTTTTTGTTATCTCTCTTTGCTTTATAAAAGGATTTTCGCCTCCAGCTAGTTTAATTCGTATTCCATGCCGAATGGTGCATAATAAAAGAAAAACTGAAGTCCATGCATGGAAGAAACGAGCCGACGGTGCATTGCATGTTTCTGGTTTAGCCCTGGCTTAGGAGCGGCTACTTATTGCTCTATACTTATAATTATTTTTTGAGTACTACGCTGTTACAGATACATTTTATTCTTACTTTAACCCATTAATGCCTAAGATTTTTTTTTCAAAGATATTTTGTATACTGGTTACAAACAGTGTTTAATGGACAGGAAAAATAATTTAAAAAATATTATGTAAAAAATAATTGTTTTATTAAGGAAAGAAAAATCGTCCCTTAAAAGTTACGATAGACCCCAGAGGGTACATACTTTTTTACTATTTTTTTTTTTTTTTTTGCCGACGATATAATATTTAAAAAGACATTTTATAGGAATTAATAAAATCAGAAATTAACATAAACTGGGAAGCTGGGAATAACTTTGAAAACTTAGCTTTTTTTTCTTGAGATTGTGAACGATGTCATTTTCGATAAAGATCATATTAAAACTGCTACAGAACACACTTTACAATGGTTATGTGCTGCAATTTATTAATAACGGATTGAAACAATACCAAGGTACTAATTGAACACTATTATTTGGTTGAAATGTTCATTTTGGGGAAATTCAGACCCCTTTTTGGACAGTCCCTAAAAAGGGACGCTAGGCATTAATGGGTTAAAACTGCACTTCTATTGTAATTACATTCTATATAATTTCTGGGATTACTCTCTGTTGAAATAAAAATGCGAAACACGAACGGAGTACTTAAATTTTTATTCTTCTCATAAAGTATCAAAATACCACTATGGCATGCGCAATGTAAGAAATAACACGCAAAATGCCTGAGGATCTAGCAGCCTTAACTCTTTTGCATCATTAAAAGTTTCTTGAAAGTTCTGGATTTACAGCATGTCATTAAGATACTTCCCAGAAGAAAAATCTTGCGGGATTTTAATTTTATGGAAAGGGTTAAGCGTTGAAGATACGAAACGTGAAAGAAACGAAGAAGACAGTTAAACGTAGAGAAATTTGTGGCAAAGTGAAATAGCTAAGACTACTTAAATTCTGCAAAATGAAATAATTGGATCTTTCATTAAAACCTATTTATATGGAGGAAAAAGAATGAATTCTGTGATGAAACTTGTATTGATATATTATTTTTTTTAATTTTTGGCAGTAAATTAGTGCTTTAAAATGAAAAGCTTCCGATTTTTCAAAGTGGGGTAAAGTAAAAATAAAATATTTTTCTCGTGAAATACTTTTCATTTGAATATTAAAAATATTTGTCGAATGAATGTATTAATAAGCGAATGAATCAATAAATTAGTAAATAATTGAAACATAAACGGAACAGTTAATGAATAAATTAACTCAAGTATGCGAAAAATGTAAGAGAATGAATAAAAAAATGAATTTATAAATGAACGGATGGAAGTGAATTAATTGAGAATAAAATTGATAAAATTATGTAAGTGATTTATTAAATAAATGAGCATGGAAATGAAATGAACTATCTCAAATTGCTTTCTTAGTTTACTCCTCACGCACTTAAAACATCTTATTTGACATATTAAATAAAACACTTAATACTAATCAAAAGTAAAAGAAAAAGGTAGATCTCAATATTTCAAATGATAATCAAAAAAGCTTAATTCAATAAGTTTCAAAAGATATTTTTGATGAACAACAAAATAGTACAATCTTTGTATCAACTTTCGAAAATGATTTGTATTTGTATCTTTACCTTTAGAAGTATTTATTTTTTGACTGAAATCAACTATATGTTCAACGTAGATAAAAGAGTTCTAGATCGGTGCCACTGCAAACTATGAAAATAATTTACCTTTTTATTTTTCTCCCTTATTTCGCTCTAATCCACATTCATCTGCCTAACTGATGTCTTTATTAATTGGAAATCTTGTATTATAACTCAAATAATGTTTCGCAATAAAAGAAACTATGATATTATTAACACTATAATTAGTTTACAATATTTAGTCTGGAAAATTAGTTAGCGTTTACATTACAATTTCAAACTCCCGAACGAAAATGCTACATTTGTTACTTCACTGCAAAAAATAAACCGTTGTTTTTACAGTATAATACTGGTAACATAGGTCCCAGTTTCAAACTGTAAAATTTGCAGTAATAAACTGTAAAATTATCAATTTTACAGTTTAAAACAGTAAAGCAGCAATTTTAACAGTTTATTATCACAATTTTACAGTTTATTGCCAAAAAATTAGCTGTATTAGACTGCAAAAACAACTGTATATTACTGGTAGCAGAGGTTCCAGTCTAAAACTGTAAAATGCTCGGTAATAAACTGTAAAACTAGCAATTTTACAGTTTATTAGTGTAAAAGTAACAATTTTTACTGTTTATTACTATAAAATTACCAATTTTACAGTTTAAAACAGTAAAGCAGCAATTTTACAGCTTATTACCACAATTTTACAGTTTATTACCACAAAATTGGCTGTATTAGACTTCAAAAACAACAGTATAATACTGGCAGCAGAGGTTCCAGCTTAAAACTGTAAAATGCACTGTAATAAACTGTAAAACTAGTAATTTGACAGTTTATCAATGTAAAACAGTAATAAACTGGTAGCAGAGGTTCCAGCTTAAAACTGTAAAATGCACTGCAATAAACTGTAAAACTAGCAATTTTACAGTTTATTACTGTAAAACTAAAACTGGTAGCAGAGGTTCCAGTTTAAAACTGTAAAATGCACTGTAATAAACTGTAAAACTAGCAATTTTACAGTTTATTTCTGTAAAACAGCAATTTTACAGTTTATTACTGTAAAACAGCAATTTTACAGTTTATTAGTGTAAAAGTAGGAATTTTTACTGTTCATTACTATAAAATTAGCAATTTGATAATTCTGTACCTCAGAACCAGACTAACGTAAGTCCATTTTCGTCATTTTTCAGTAGAGGGGAAAAACGATTGTCGAATACATGCAAAGGACAGGACTCGCGCTCTTTTCACGCTGCTAAATAATTGTGAAGGAACTCGTTTTATAGAATACTGTTTTAATGATTCTATGCGGAATAAGATTCTACATACAATGAAGCAAAAAGGGAAAATCGACATTTTTGAACTTGCGTCGTTCTAAGGTACAGAGTTTATTGCAGTAAAATTAGTAATTTTTAGATAATTGCATAAAATTAGCTCCATTATATTGTAAAAACAACATTCATTTTTTAGAGTGTACGATATAGGGAAGCGGTCTGAAATAAAGTTAGGATCAAGCCTATATTTTTGATGGAATACCAAAATCTGTGCTAAAAGAAGATTGTAGCTTAAGACTGAAAATTGATCTCAAAACTAAGTATGATTGCTGCATTTCCAATGAAAGTATACAACCTTGTGTAGTTTGAGCTTAAGAAAAGCTTGAATTGTATAAATGTTATTTTATTGCACGACACTTTTAGAAAATTCAGGAATATTTAAAAAAGGTTGTCAATTGAATACAAGGGTGTAACTTCTTTCCATGCCAAAAAAATATTGGGCTGTTAATGCTTTTTTGATGGGAGCTATCACAGAAGGCAATGGTCATTAAGATGAATTTTACGGCCACAAGTAAACTACAAAAAAATGTTAAAATCAGTAGAAATGTTCACTGATAAAGGAATCAACTACAGCGTTCATAAGTAACAAATCTTATTAACTGGAGGGAAGGAAACAAAACTGCCTTACTAATATTTGACCTTGATGCTGAAATTCTGTCTGCAATACCGAAACTGGAAAACAGACTTCAAATTTCTATATTTTGATTTCCATGCAGTACTAGAGTAACAAAGAGGTATTATTCAAGGATAATAGAATTAGCGATCACTGTCTAGACATACTATAAAAATAGACATCCTATAGTTTAACTATAATTCAGTTTCGACAAAATATTGTTACTTGCAAACTGAGCAAAAACGAGCTGTGAAATATTTTTTTCAACACTTGTGTATCAATACAAGTTTTTTTTTTTTTTTTTTGTTAATAAACGCCCCCCCCCCTCAATTCTTTCTTTATACTTATTAAAACAAAAGTGAGTTAAATATAAAATACTGTTTATCGACAAGTCTTGAAGTAGTAACTGCAAATAAAGCAAAGTTAAAACAAAAGCGCAGAAACACTGCATATACGTGTTTCGGCGTTGCAAGGAACACCTTTGTTGGATTTCTTTGTATCCCTAAACTCACATTTTTGTCACAGAAAAAACGTTTTTTGTAAAGCAGAAGCACATGTCTACAGTTTTCTTGTGCATTTGTGCTTTTAATGTTGTTTAATTTTTAATTTCCCTATTATTTTTTAACAGAAAGGTTCTCTTCCATTTCCTGAAGTAGTGCTTATTTTAGTTTAGAATTACTGATATAGTTTTACTCACTAGCTAGAAAATCATTATTAAAAAAATAAATAGAATGTAAACATTTATTTTGTATACCTACTGCTTACATGTAAGTTGTAAGCATGGAGGTAGTAAAATGAAAAAAAATGACTTAAAAAAATAACACTAGGACAGAAGTAATTAACAGTTTTGCACGTTTTTACCTAAATATTACAAAAATATATGATGCACAACTTATTAATTCCGAGAAATTGCAATGGCAAGTAAACAAACTGTAAAGTTGTAAAGTATAAATACAACGTTAAAATGCACAAATACGGAGGGATACTGCAGACACGTGTTTCGGCGCTACAATAAAAGCCTTTTCAATGCAAAAAATTGTGAGCTTATGGATGCTTAGACATCGGACAAAACTACTGTTGAACCTGCTTAATAGAATAGCTACTTTGCCAACAAAAAATATTCTAATAGCAGGATAGTCTATCATCCGGGATCAAAATTATGCATTAGAGTGATTTGGTACATTGATATTGTATTATATTAGGCGGGATGTTCGTTTATCTGATATTCTAATAAGCGGGCTTTACTGCTCCGACAAACATCCGCTTTTTACAGATGTCTGTGCATCCCTAAAGCCTTGGTTTTCTAGGAGTGAAATCGTCGATCTCTGGCGAGGCGATGGTCGCCGCCTTCTGCGCATGCGCCTGAGCCGCAGATTGACGTCGCTTCACGCCACGCTCCAATCAAACTGGTTCTAATTCCAGCGTGCAGTCGCGCCCGGAGTCGGCGACGATTGTCGCGTTCTAGGAAACCAAGGCTAAAGCTCACATTTTTTTTTAATTGATAAAGGCGTTCCTTGCAGCGCCGAAACACGTGTCTAAAGTATCCTTACGTATTTGTGCTTTTTTAACGTTGCATTTATACTTTACATTTATTGCACAAAAGTATTTATATACTTCATTCTGTAAAGTTATTCCTCTTCCCTTGTTTATTTTTTATTGGAAAGACAAAAGAAACAACGTGAAGAAAAAATAAGTAAAACAATTTTTTTAAAAAAACTTAAGGAAAAGAAAATCAATGTGAAACCAAATATCATTACTTCTACACACAAATACGAGATATCTCTCCCCGACTGCTTTACCCAGAAAATAAGAGAAGTATAAACGGAAGCCACACGCGGATGTAGACATAGAAATAAAGACCGGCGTTGATCATTAATCGATTTTCGGGGAAAGGGGCTGGTGAGAAAATTATGGCAGTAAACAAAAGTAAGGCGCTCGATATGGTAGTAAGTGAAGCAATCACGAAAATTCGGAAAGAAATTACAGGCGGTATCGAACGCACAACTCGAGATTTTTTTCAACAATCGTGACAGGGACTAAGATTAGAAAGCGTGGATTAAGGCTGCAAATGGTTTGCTGGAATGTGTGGTTATTCTTTCCATTGTTAATTATTTTTAATGGAAGGATGTTTAGATATATGTTAAATTGTTTTTAAATTAGTTAAAGTTAAATTAGTTAAAGTTAGTTTTTGCATAGTTTAATCAATTATAAGATTCAAATAAATAAATAAATGTCGGGGGTGGGGGGTTAAAAATGCTTTGTTTCTTAGTAAAAAAGGGATTAAATGTTGCTTTCTTATTTAAATAGTATTTTCCTGAATAGTATGTGGTCTTACAGGGGTCCATCTCTCTTACTCGAATACTATCCCTAGCAGCATCATCTCATCGGCCGATGATCGGCCATTGATCGAAACTCGATGAAATTCTCATCAGCCGATGATCCAATATGTCTCATCGGTCGAGCAGAATCCGAGCAGCAAAATCCGATGAGAATACGATGAGATTTGGAGCAATTTACGAGCAGAACAGTCCCGTACCGAGGAATTTCATCGGGAAACTTGATCGGAAGGATATCGTTTTCCGATGGAATATAACTCATCTTATTTTCATCGAGAAAGTTGATCGGAAGGATATCGCTTTCCGATGAAAAGTAATTCATCGAAAACCGTGCTCGGATACTGATCGGAACGATGTCATCGTGCGTTACAGGATCAGTTTACGAGGAGTTTGTTGATCGGCCGAGCAAAATCCGATGAGTCGATGCTACTTGGGATGCTGCCGTGCTAAGTACAAAAGTCATGTCTGCACTTAAAAAAAATGTATTGTCACTAGGTGGTTATTTGTCACGTACACAACCTATTTACAATACTTTATGGTCATTTGAGAGTAGGAAAACTATTTCTTAAAAATCTGAAAAAGTACCTCTTGAATCAAAAGCATTTAGTTACAAAACTCCAAACAGCGATAACTCAGTTTGAGATCGTCTGCAGAAACCACTTTTGCACTTAGTACGGCAGTATGGGGCCCATCCTTAAAGAACGACACCACTCCCCCCAACACACAAAGATATTCCAAGTACGAAAAATCGGCAACCTAGCACCGAAAAAAATAACACACTAAGAAAAACAAACCTAATGTGAGTGGATTGTTTTTATAAGAAAATTTTTATAAGCAATTTTTAAATAATTACCGCATTTAATAACTGAAATGATGCAGTACAGCATATAAGCCTTAGATATAACAGTTCTTAAATGTATAATTTGCAAATGTATTTTTCAAGATCTTTGAAATTTTAAGTCTTTTCCTGCTTTTTAAAGCATAGTTAGAAATGACAACCATTGCAAAAATAGAAAACTAAATATTTTGATTTGTGTAACTGAAATTGAAATAACAATTATTAAACTAAACATAGTTTGTCAAATGAGCTAAATCATAAAAGTGACTTGAAGAGATCAAAAGAGGATTGTAAGAACTTTTACCAAAAGTTTTTCACGAACCGATGAACGCAAAACATTTTTACATACATTAATGACTAAAATTATTGAAATGTTCTGCTTGGGTACTATTGGATTTGTCAATTATCGACAATATTGCTTAATTAGCACTAGATTCAATTATGACATTTTTGGGCACACATTTCTGACAAGTTTAACGATATAATGACAAATTTAAAATATACAATAAGTGGAAAAAATATGTCTAACACATCATCATGTTTTCCCCAATTTATGACTACGAAAACAATTTTTAAAAAATCCCTTAGAAAAACCCGATTGCTACCAAGACGGGAAATTGTTTACAATATTTTGAATCTACTTTCACCTAAATTTGGTTAAAGCATATATTTTCCACAAAACAGTAGACATATCATTGACATAGTTAAAAGCACATCCGCGGTGTTATTTAACTAATTATTCTAACTAAGACCAGTTCAGTTTTGAGATGTTTTGATAATCCAAGTTCTTCTGCTACTGCTCAAAAGCTTTCGTTCATTTCGAAAAATTTCATAATTTCCAATGCATGGTTTTGTGAATAATGATTGAATAAACTCTTAAAATTCTTCAACCATCCATTTAAATTCAAGTAAAATTGCTTTCGGTTATTGAAAGACTAATGACATGGATAAACCCCTACACGTTTAAGAAACTCTTAATGAAGCAAAATGGTTGAGACAGTTTCAGAATAAAAAGTGTTCCATTAAAATTTTATTTTTATTCTTACTGTAAGAAAAGTTTAAAGTTCTCCTTAGTGTAATTGCAAGGAAAATACATTAGGATGTGAATATAAGGTTTTGCAACGAAACAGCATGCAAAAAAATAAAATAAATTTTCTTCTAAAGCATACATTTACGATTGTTCACTTATTACATTGAATTACCGTTTTACATTATCTAAACCCACGTTATTAATTTTGTAATTATTTCCTTTCTTTTTCATCCTCCCCTATCCCCATCATCTTTCTGTTTTTTTTTTTTTTTTTTTTTTTTACTGTTAAATTGACGAATTGCTAAAATGCTAAGTTTAACTGCTCGTTTCTGTAATTTTACCTGGCGAAACGAGGTTAACTTTCTACACAAAGTAACGTAAGTCTTATTCATAAAATAAAAAAATAAAACTTTAATGAAAAATTTACGAGAAGCACTTAATCAGGTAAAAGCATTCCTACATTTTTGAGATACATTTTTATTATAATGCATTCCAACTGTCCAATTGTAAGAACTACGCAGTGGCGTATTTAGAGGGAAAAAAGGGACTTACGCACTCCACTTGATTTTTATTTCGAAACTGAATTTTTTAGATTAATGGCAAAATGGCAGTATTATGAGTTTTTTTAAACGCCATTGATATGAATTTACATGCAACTAGCATCAAAAGAAGCAAAAAATGTAGGTGCACATGCCCATAACTGTTTTTATGTAAACATGCTCTTATTGTGACCCCCTTTTTTTCAGGCTTATTGGTTTTGGTCTTTTTTATTTAAATCAATCTTACAAGATTTATAAATAAAACAAATATGACTAATAATAACGCATCTAGGTAACATTTTCGAAGTGGTAATTTGAAACTGAAATGTTAAATTATTTTGTGGCAACGAAAATATGCACTCCCACCCCCCTCAAAAAATAAAAAATATTAATATATTTTTTTCACTTCTATGTACACTACTACAGCACTACATGAAAAAAAAAAAAAAAAAACATTTTACTTATCTTCAGATTATACTTTGCATTAGAAATATTTCTTTTCTCATTATTTTACAAAAGCTATCTATTCTACCCACTCCCTTAAACCTTTAAAATATGCAGGCATATTTCACAATCAGAAATTAGACTGAAAAAAGTATGATGCTGCAGATTGCCGATTCACCCAGCGAACCAAGGTTCGTGAGACCACTGCGCAAGTAAACAAATTTACGCTCGATAAGCCGGTAAGTAACCCAATCACGGAAACTTCAAATCCTCTCGTGCGAGTGACATATGGAATACGAGTCATTCGTGGACATGCCCGAATATTATCACGGAATCTGACAAATTCCTACCTTGGAGACCGGTGTTTGTATTAGGTTTCATTTAATTTAATCTCTAATATATTCCAATTTATAGGAGGAAAGCTTTTTTAAGTCAATGTTTAAAGTTTTTTTTTTCTTTTTATGAACCGATTATATTAAAAAAAAATATTTTTAAGATGAAGCTTTAGAAACGTTTGACTTTTTCTACTACTAATTGAAATTTTAACAGCTGGTTTCTGTAATTTTAACTGACAAAATGAGGCTAGCTTCTCGCACATAATTCCATAAGTATAATTAAAAAAATACATAAATTGTAAAAATTGTACTTAAAATGTACAACGATTAATTAATCAGCCTAACACATTCGTCTTATTGTGCATTGCACTTGTCTGATTGTCGGTACTATGTGTAAAAATATGCAAATACAACAAGATTGACTTTATCTTTAGGTTACGGTATGTATAATAAATATATAATCCTTCCCCAATATTTTAAGAACTATTTATTCTACTCCTTCAAACCTGTGGAAAACATGCAGACATATTTCAAAAACAGAAATTAGACTGAAAAAAGTATGGTGCTGCAGATTACCGATTCACCCAGCGAACCAAGGTTCGTGAGACCGCTGCCTAAGTAAACAAATTTACGCTCGATAAGCCGGTAAGTAACCCAATCACGGAAACTTCAAACCCTCTCGTGCGAGTGACATATTGAATACGAGTCATTCGTGGACATGCCCGACGATTATCACGGAATCGGACAAATTCGGGCTTTGGAGACAGGTGTTTGTATTGGGTTTCGCTTAATTTAATCTCGAATATATTCTAATTTATAGGAGGAAAGCTTATTTAGGTCAATGTTTACAAAGATTTTTTACTAACTGAAATATATTTAAAGGAATTTTTTATGTGAACCTTTGGTAAGTTTTTCTCTTGAACTGCTTGTTTTCGAAAACATAGATCATCGTTTTGAGATGTTTGCATTTAAAAGTTAAATCCCCAATCCTCTTCTTTTATTTGATCAGTCAAAAGTGTAATTTTTTTTAACTAAACATCCTAATTCTTCCACTTTTTACTTTCTTCTATATCTAATATATAGAAGAAAGTATTGGTTTCGTGAAAATTTTCGAATGTCGAATTTTGACGGATTTGCACGTTTTGAGGTGCGCCGAGTCCATTTCGACCATTTTTGGAAAATGTCTGTCTGTGTGTCTGTCTGTGTGTGAGTCTGTATGTGTGTGACCAGTTTTTGTGGCCGCGCTAGAGCAAAAACTACTGCATGAAATCGAACAAAAATTTTTGCACATATGTACCACCATGTGAACTGGTGCACCTGACTTTGTTTAGCGAATTCCTCCAAGGGGGTTGGAGCAATCGCACGTGTTCTGCGCGTGGGTGATTGCTATATCTCAGGAAGTAACCGGCGGAATCAAACGAAAATTGGTCCATAGGTAGACCCTACTGAGTACAGGTGCTGATTCAATTTGTTTGTCAATATCTCGAAGGGGGGTGGAGCAATCAAAAGTTCTTATTTTGTCATTGCACCTACTGTATCTCGGGAAATATTGCTGCGATTTGAATGAAATTTGGAATAACACTAACCCAATATGGAAACAAGCATCGAATAAATTTTGGCGCCAATCGTCCCAGGGGGAGGGTGGGGTGATTTTTGCGCTTAGTCAACAATGCGAAAAGTTAATTCATTAAAAAATCGCTTTCACGTTTTTTTTTATCAAAACATCTGAAAACTTTCAATGATTTGAAATTTTTAACTGTTGCCAATTTCTTTTTACTAACAAATAAAATGTTTGCAATTAATCTAAACAATGCTTTTGCAATGATTTCCAATTTCGCTCATTGATTCTGCATTTGCAGGGTTATTACAATAATTGGGAAATTGGAGCTGTTTCCAATTATTCGGGCGAGTACGTATTTTATTTTGTAACTGGAATTCATAAGATAGATATCGAAGAAAGTTTCGTGACGGCCACGACAGCTAGTTATATATGGGTTAATATTAAGTACATTTTTTACGTGATTTTTTTCAATTTGTTTTCACAGAATAACTTTGTTGTAATGTTTAATTTTATCTACGGCGATTTTAAGTGCTTTAAAAGAGAAAAAAATATTGTTTAGTTGCATTAAAAAAAAATTGCATAATTTCTTGGTATAAAGGAAACAAGAGTATCATATTCTTTTGAGAGCGAATGTTTTCATATTTTAAATCACCAAATAGTGTTAAACTTATGATAGAGTATTGATAAATTTCATCATCAATCTATAAGTCGAATTTAATTTTTCTATTTTAACAGAACACATCGCTTAAATGTAATTAATTCTCATCTCACAGCAGGAAAATTAACAAGTTATTTTAACGTAAATGCAAATAAGTGAACTCTTACTTATACACCGCCTCATTTATGCGCCTTTTTCACTTATACGACGATTTTGAATGGTCCCAGCATATTCCATAGCAAAATAATGATAGTATCGTTCGTTTATACGCCGCTCTAAAGATAAATATTTCACTTATGCGACGAATTTTTCGTAAAATGCAAATAATTAAACTTATTTTCCTAAAAAATGAGCATGTTTCTTCACTTTCCTCTTTAATCTTTCGCTTTTATTGCTCACAGAAGGCATTTTTTCCACATGAACTAGAGTTCGGAGAAGGATAATTATCTATTATGGATCGTTTAAAAGGGATCAGTTTGTGACTAGCTATGCTACAATTTTTGTTTTCTCCTTATCATTGTAGTTAGGTTACAGTAGTTGCCAAACCGTAGTTATCGGACCATTTTTTATAGAAACATTCTTATTCATGCTCTCATTAGAACTTATATAGCATTTTAGACTTTGAAATAGGCTTGTTCACTTATGCGTCTCTCTCACGTATGCGCCTTTTTCTGTTTGTCCCTTGGGCCGGCGCATAAGTGAGAGTTCACTGTATTTAATAACTTAAGTCAGGGGATAATTTCAAAAACCAGAACTATACAGGGGGATCCAAAATTAATGAAACCTTTTAAAACTAGTTTTTGGATACATTTAATCTTAAATGCTAGGTTCAGGGGTTAAGTGATTCCTTTTATTATAGGATTCAGGAAACCTACATAGTTTGCGCTGCAAAAGCGTTATATCAATCTAAAAGCGTCATTCCTTTCAAAACATCAAGTTGCCAAACCCACGTTATACTTTTACCCACGTATAACAGTTTAAACTTATTTATCAGGGAAATAGTTTTTTTTAATTAGGTCATTCTGAAACCTACTAATTCAAGATTCATGAAACACTCAATAAATAGGATACTCGCTTAAATTTTTAAATATGCTGATCATGTGACGACAACAAATACATATTGAGTATACACTGAAGTTATATTTTCTCTTACAATAGAGATTAAATAAATACTTCGCTCTCCGCTCTTTTTCGCGTGTTAATGTTAATTAATATTTAGCATTAAAATAAACTGCATGCAAAAAGTTTTGACGAAAAATGTTTCTCATTAATTTCTTGCCGAGAAAAAACCTTTCGCAAAAATGAAGGTACATAAAAATAAGCACTGAAAAAAATCAGATAAACGAACGTCGAGTATATATTTTAATTAGAAAGATAGTTATAACCTTCAGCGTAGAACGACTGTTTCACCATTTATTAATATTATATTAAACCAAAGAAAAGTGCGTCATATTATATTTAGAATCTTTCACAATGAATATACTGATGTGAGAAAACATCTTTTTTCTTTTTTCAGAAACCGATGTTTAAAATTTAAATCTGCTTACATTCAGTAAGGTATTTCAGTAAGGTAATTCGTCCTTTTGTTTTGTTATATAACATTTTTTAAACACAGCAATTAAATATTTATAGATTTAATTTGAAACATATATCATTTGTACTTTTCCCAATAGTTGCCTAAATCCAAGAATAGCGCAATACGCCGAGGTGTTTTTAGAAGTCGTTATGATTACGTTACAAAAATGCAAAGTTGCAACGTCTCACGAATATCACGTTGTGACGCATTTGGGACATGCTTCTTGGGATTTACTGCAACGTCACTGCTATAGTTTTGACCAGCAACATTGTGACATTTCAAACCCTTCAGACGGTACAGATTTTTTTCAGTTTTTATTTTCTGTTTTGAGGAACCTAGTTCTTTTAGACAAGTTCTTGATTGTTTGCATTTTTGGTGCGATTTGTCGCTATTTGCTGTTATAAACTATATTTATAAAAACCCTCTTGCAAAACATTAAGTGGCAATAAAATGAATGAACCAGAATTTAGATTTTTTTCTTAAGGCTAAAGCACTGGATTCTAAAACCTTATTCTTAACATATAGGCACTAGGTATGTCAGGTATGTGCATATCTTTTCTTGTTTTAGTTAAGCTTTTTGTTTCAAGTTTTGGTTTGGCAGTATTCGCAAGAAGCAGACGATAAATTAAAAATAGCTAGGAATTCCATTTTTTGTTATCTTGAAACTTAATTACTACTTGCTCTGAGCATTTTTGATATGCCAAATTTAACCACTCTTGATGATTGTATGTATTGTAAATAAAGTATTTTAATTAATATAAACTAGCGTTAAGTGTTCCTTGAAGAAAATGAACAGCTTGACATATGGAGTTAAAATAACTAAATTCTTGAAGAAATATTAATAGGGTAGGAAGCCTATCAACACACACACATCCGCACACATAAAGGATAAGGGCATGAGACAAAGTATTAGGGAAACGGAAAGTAATGTTTTTTTCAAACAAACCAATGGTCAACAGTTTTTATTTTAAATCAACGGTGTAATTATCCTCGTTATAAAGGTCTTTTTCCATCCAGTAGCAAAATTTTAAATCGCGGATAGATTCAAAAACATTATTTTTTGAGCAAAATATCTTAAATTGGCATCTTAGATATAAGAGAAATTTTCAAATTTTTTAAAAAAGAAAACAGATGGTGCAATGTCAGGTGAGTATTATGGGTGAAGCAGTATATATTTTTTTTCCGATCGCTGAAAAACTTTTAACAACACAAAAACTTAAAAAATTGACTTGTATTCAAGATGTCAATTCAAGGTAAGGTGACCCATAATTTAAATAATTAAATCTGCGAAAAATAACAATACACTTCGTACCTGTTTTTCGAAACATTACTGTTAAAAAATAATAATCAGTGCTGTCAAGCGCGAATGCTTTGCACGATTTTGACATACTTAAAATTATGTTCGTCCATCGATTAGTAAAATAATAAAAAATGCACATAATAATTTAAAGACTCTTAGAAAACTTTTAGATATTTTTTTACTGTGTGAACTATTTCATTAAGCACGGGACAAACGTTTTTGATTTAATAGACTGGTTATTTTCCAATGATCTTCAAAGTTGTTTGAAAACGATATGTAATTGAACATCTTTCTTCTAGAGGTGTTATATCTTGCATGACATAATGTATCTACATCAATCAATATAATGTTTTAATTGTGAGACAAAAGGGAACCAACTATTTGTACTCTCTTTTTGCAATAAAACACATTGGTATCTTCACATTACCTACCTAAAAGATTGTGTTAAAAGGGATTTCAATAAAAATATCACTAGCTTATCTTTTCTCACAATTAATTTTTGCACAAGTTACTTTTTTAAAGAAAAAATAAATTGGTTGATGAAGAAAAAAATTGGAAACTTTGAGTTAAAGTGAAATAGTTAAATTAAATATGATGCCCAATTAAATAAAATGTCCTAAAGGATGTTTCGTCAAAAAATAAATCAATAAGTATGCATGTTATTGTTATTATTATTTATTTATTTTATTTAATTTTTTTTTGCTAATTGAATGTTAACTTTTTGTTACTTGCTTTGCGTTGATTAATGCAAGTACTTAGCTGATTTAAAACAACGAATAATATTACAAAAAAAATCTGGTACGGACCCCACACTACTTCCTTTTAAGTGTAAATTTCTTAGTAGTTGCCTTTAGTGTCAAAAAACGTGCTTGAAGTGAGCAAGGTAACAATTTAAATATTTATTCCCCTAATCTTCCACGAAACAATGCAAAAAATGTTTGACAATGGTTAATTTTCTATTTTTTTTTTTTTTTTTTTTTTTTTGCTGGTTTTAATATCATTTAGTGAATTTTCGCAAAATATCGCCAATAGAGCCAAGTTAAACCCAAATTCAAAAAATAATTTTTTCGCCAAAATTGTCTCCAACTTGGCGACATGTGGCCAAGTTGGCGTCAAACACTTGGCGACCAAAAGCTTGGCGACATATCGCCAAGTGGTCGCGCCAATTCATATCACTTGAGTCTGCATCGAAATTAACACTGATTTACTCCAAAAAAGGGGTAAAACACCTTGTTGGGAACATTCGAATGCAACCACAAGGGGAGGTGCACAACTAGACCATCCTCAGAGCCTACATACCAAGCTATAAGCTTTTGCGGCATATAGTTTCTTTAACTCGGGAGTGGTTGAAAAGGATTTTTCGGCTGGTTATATGTTGGTAGGTATATATGGGTAATTTTCAAAATTTGCTTACATTTGCTGTCGGAGGTTAAAAAGACGATTTTAAAGCATAACTTATATTTTAAATTCAATGCGAACAATTATTTTCTGCAAGAAATACCACCAAAAAAATTCTATCACTCAAAACATTATTGAAATTTATTTATTTATTTTTATATAAGTATTTAAAAATGAGAATCAAGGCAAAAACGCTTGTCCATTTCCAATTTTCGCAAGTTCAACTATTTTTTTATATACTTAATTGTATAAAAAAGTATATGCAATAAATTATTTTTATATATTGACTATTAGTGTATGATATTCATAATAAATATTGACAATAGTAATTTTTTTTCATTAAGAAATGTGTGAATATATTTTGTCCGGCAGTTCTTGTCAAGTCCGTTACCCTAAGATTATTTTAGCTAAAAAAGGTATTTATTGCAGTCAAAAGATGGTAACCCGTATTCAGTTAACTTAACAAACTAGTGACGTAACTATTTCGTACCATTTTGTTTTCCTGAGTCTAGAAGTATTGCTGTGGCGTTTCGCACAAAATTTCTTCCTGGTGCGTATTTTTATTCTTTGTCAAGTCTGTTACCAAGGATTTTAGTATTGATTTTTACCTTTTCTCAACTTTTACTCCGAAATATTGTTTATTATACAACTATAAGAAAATGCATATTGTTGTTCAATTTTTTAATTCGATAACCTAGCCATAATTTGACATTTTGGTTGAAATGTCAAATCCGTTACTGGTCAAATCCGTTACCAAAGGTCAAGTCCGTTACCATACAGTTTTTGATCAATATTTCAATGATCGAAAACATCATTTTAAGCTTCAGGGACGCAAATAATTTCAAATGAAGTTAGTTCTAGGTGCTATGATATAGTGTAAAAGTGAGTTTTCACATTGATTTTGTATGATAACGGACGACAATTTTCCTTGCAACTTAAAGTTTTACAACAGCATTTGAATACTTAATTATGCATCAAAGTGTACAACTAATTACTTTTTCAAACACCTAAAATATGTGACAAAACACCAGTTAGTGATTCTAAAGGAAAATAGCAAGTTAAAAAAATACTTAAAAATTTTGAAATGTAAGCATATGGTGAAAATGACCCATATGCACGTGCTGACAGGTCGAAAAAACTACTGAACATTCATTCGGGGGTGAGCAAAATCAAAATTTAGACTCAAATTTGAGTGATTTTTGGGAGGGGGGGTCACAATACTTCCTTTACTACGTAAGAGGAAGTAATAGTCTAAGTACCTATAAAATAGCAAATGAAAATAATGAAAACAAGCTAAACAGAAATATAAGTGAGTTTTAATTACATAACAAGGAAAGTATGCAAATGAATTACATAATTGTACGATGTTACAAATAGCCGTGATATTTGAAAAGTACAAAAACCTATGTCTAATAGTCCGCTATAATGACTAAATATTTAATAGAAATAATATGTATTAAGCGTAAAATAAAAAACTACGCATTCTTTATTTCACTTACCCTATAGAGAGTCAGGTTTTATTTTCAACTGTATATGTATTATTTCTGAGGAACGTTATGGCAATATCGACGACTTTAGGATTTTAGCTAAATGTGCTTTATTAGTCTAAGATCCCACCGCAGTTTATCTACACTCATAGCGTACACTCATCACGTATATATCAAATTAAAGCACATTTTTTTCTGAACGTGATGCACTAAGTCTTCGTATGTAAAAGTGCCCGAAACCTATAGGCAGCCTGGCCTAAACGGGACATATGAATGTAGTATTTCTACACTCATTGCGTGCACTCATCACGTATATATCAAATTAAAGCTGATTTTTCCCTGAACGTGATGCGCTAAGGCTGCCTATGTAAAAGTGGCCGCAACCTCTAGGCAGCCTGGCCTAAACAGATCACATGAATGTAGTATTTCTACACTCATCGCGTACACTCATCATGTATATATCAAATTAAAGCTGATTTTTTTCTGAAAGTGATGCACTAAGGCTGCCTACGTAAAAGTGGCCGCAACCTGTAGGCAGCCTGCATAATAGGTCACATAAATGTCAAATTTTTACACTCATCACATGTATATCAAATTAAAACAGATTTTTTTCTGAAAGTGATGCACTAATCTTCCACTGGAAAAGTGACCGCAACCTATAGACAGCCTGGTCTAAACAGGTCACATGAATGTAATATTTCTACATTCATCGCGTACACTCATCACGTATAGATCAAATTAAAGCTGATTTTTTACTGAACGTAATGCATGAAGGCTGCCTGTGTAAAAGTAGCCGCAAGCTCTAGGCAGCCTGGCCTAAACAGGTCACATGAATGTAGTCTTTCTACACTCATTGCGTACACTCATCACGTATATATAAAATTTAAGCTGATTGTTTCCTGAACGTGATGCACTAAGGCTGCCTATGGAAAAGAGACCGCAACCTCTAGGCAGCCTTTCCTAAACAAGTCACATGAATGTAGTATTTCTACACTCATCGCGTACACTAATCACGCATATATTAAGTGAAAGCTGATTTTTTTCTGAAAGTGATGCACTAAGGCTGCCTATGTAAAAGTGACCGCAACCTCTTGCCAGCCTGGCCTAAATAAGTCACATGAATGTAGTATTTCTACACTCATCGCGTACACTCATCACGTATATGTCAAATTAAAGCTGATTTTTTTCTGAAAGTGATGCACTAAGGCTGCCTATATAAAAGTGGCCGCGACCTGTAGGCAGCCGGGTCTAAACACGTTACATGAATGAAGAAATTGACATTTATGTGACCTGCTATGCAGGCTGCCTACAAATTGCGGCCACTTTTACATAGGCAGCCTTAGTGCATCAATTTCAGAAAAAAATCAGCTTTAATTTGACATATACGTGATGAGTGTACGCGATGAGTGTAGAAATACTACATTTACGTGACCTGTTTAGGCTAGGCTGCGTAGAGGTTGCGGACACTTTTACATAGGCAGCCTTAGTGCATCACGTTCAGGAAAAAATCAGCTTTAATTTGATATATGAGTGATGAGAGTACGCGATGAATGTAGAAATACGTCTTTTATGTAACCTGTTATGCCAGGCTGCCTACAGGTTGCGGCCACTTTTACATAGGCAGCCTTAGTGCATCACTTTCAGAAAAAAATCAGCTTTAATTTGATATATACATGATAAGTGTACGCGATGAGTGTAGAAATACTACATTCACGTGATCTGTTTAGGCCAGGCTGTCTAGAGGTTGAGGCCACTTTTACATAGGCAGCCTTAGTGCATGACGTTCAGGAAAAAATCAGCTTTAATTTGATATATACGTGATGAGTGTACGCAATGAGTGTAGAAATACTACATTCATATGTCCTGTTTAGGCCAGGCTGCCTATAGGTTTCGGGCACTTTTACATACGAAGACTTAGTGTATCACGTTCAGAAAAAAATGTGCTTTAATTTGATATATACGTGATGAGTGTACGCTATGAGTGTAGATAAACTGCGGTGGGATCTTAGACTAATATATTAAGAGCAAAAACTACTTTTTTTCTGAACGGAGATAAATCGTATTTATATTTGCATCAGGGACACGAACTTCGGAGAATGAAATTTTATTTTGTTGATAAAATAAAATAGCACACTTCCTTGAGCGTGCTTTTAAGATTCATCAATGTGGAGGAATTAAAAATGTCATCGTTTGGACCAAGAAGTTGTCTGTTAGGAAGGAGTGGGGGGTAGGGGGCGAGCCGCGTACGGTTTGAGTTTGCTAGTTATACGCGCTGTGCATGGCAGTTTCAAAAGTATGAAAATATCAAGCATAATGTCAAAATATAAATGAAAATATTTCTCTAATATGTGTTATTTATTTTGATTTAACGAGGAAAAAAAAGTTTTGCCAAGAAAATCGTAAGTGACTATGCTACGAACGAAAATAATACACGTTATTCGTGTCGAAAGCTGATGTCCCTCAAAACAGGCGAAACAGAATAATAATAAAAGAGGACATATTCAGTCTTAGGGTCCTGCTCCACATTGACGTAAAGCAGAAAAATAAAGTAGAAACGTAAAACGGATTAAATGGTATTCCTATGGAAAGTACCCGGATTTTCAGTTTCTTCCTTCGGTTTAAGTCGCGTTTTCTGCTGATGTTGAGCAGGGCCCTTTTCTGTTCATCCGTGAAAACTACGCCGGACACTCGCGAACAGTTCTACTTTAAAAGGCGTAGATGGGTTGTGGGTGATAACTTTCCGAAGTTTTCAATTTAAAACTGGCATTTGCTATATCCCTTTGACACATTCAATTAAACGATGTATTTGAAATTAGCATCGTTCCACGTTGTTTGATACGGCTCAAAATGATTTTTATTATTCTTCGCCTTATTATTAATAATTATTTAAAGTAACGCAATTTACCAGTCTCGCTTTTCTACTAAAAACTTTCCTAAATGAGTAAAGCAAAGAACAAAAATATAACAAACTCCTCGATTTTACCACAAGATTTCCAAGTACAGATCTGAATAAAAGTTTTCGGAAGTAAAAATCAAAACCTATGCTTTTCAAGAGAAAAAAGTGGATTAATACAAACAAAAACGATTCCATACAACTGAACCTCAATTTGAAGATTGGCTACCATTGAGAAAGTTTCGTTAGTTTCTTCATAGTTTGCATATCACACGTTCTATCTCTGACACAGCAGACTAATTTTTAGTTTTCTTTCATAAACACGTTAGTGTGTTCCGATCCTTGATGCAAAAAACTTATTGAAATTAATATTCTTGGCAACGTGAGTCTTTTGCGAAAGTTCTTTGATGTGTTCAAAAGCAAAAAATAAAATAGTGCTTATAAGAAAATAAGATACACACAGTGTATGGCACGTTTTTAGAAACAAAACCGTACATTTTAAAAGACAAAAAAAAAAAAATGCTTTCATCCCCTCAAAACAGCTTTTAAGAATTAGTTTAACCTATTTCTAGATTGTGGAAAAAATATCCTGCTCTTGTCAAGATTTTTTGCAGCTACACTAACCTGCCAGGAATAACAAACTGTGTTTTTTTTTTTTTTTTTTTTTTGACAACTAAGTTTAACCATTACGTGAAGAGATATGGTTTTTAAACCTCAGAAAAATTGGATTTTGGCATTTAAAAGCTTTATAATAGTTAAATACAGAAAAATATGTTATAATGAACTTCAAAGCAGCGGAAACATTGTGAGTTTTTATGGTAATTTTGTAGGAGTAATATTTGAGTAACGCATTGCAATTAAATTGGCGCAGAAAATGTTGTTCGTTACATTATAATTCGATGTATAATAATTTCGCTGTGTATGGCTTGTTTTGTATATGGATGTATTTTCAAGTTTAAATTTAATTTTTACATATTTGTAAAAAAAAAAAAACACTTGGAACATTTTCTTCTTTAATTTGCTAAACTTTACGTAGCGCACAAGCAATATCGAGGATACGTCACATCAGATTTTCACTCACCTCATAATTTACGTTAAACAAAAATTAACTCCTCCCGCTACGGGTTAACAAACTTTTTAAAGATTACCTCAGTAAAAATGTCGCCACTTCTTTTAGTGTCTAGCTTAGAACGGAACATTAAAGCATTGAAGCGTGAATTTAACAACAGCAACTTGGTGATGATTATAACTCATCAAATAATAACGTCGGATGTTTTTATCCATAAGCTCACTTCCTTTGGAAAAGAGTTGTCATCTCGGATTACGTGTAATCAGTTTTCTGAAGATAGTCTACCTTTTGCGTTATTTCAGTTTTTTCAAAGTCTGACAGTTCGATATAGGACCAGTTTTATACAAGAAAACGAAGTAGGTATTTATCCACGTGGACGATCCATGGTTAATACTGATTAGTTTGGTGCCTTTGCAGAATATATTGAATATATTTTCGAAAATAAAAAAGAAAAAAAAACAGCAATTAGTTTTTGGCGAACAACGCAGATAAATAACGAGTCAGCAAAGTCAAGCTTTGTAATTTTTGTTTGTAAATTTTAAAACTATCAGAAGGCAGAGGTATATAGTAAGAGATGGTTGTCTTAAAATGATAAACTGAAATAACTAAATTTGGGAAAAGTTTTAAAACTAGCTCGAAATTTCATTCATTTCTAAAATATGAAAAATACACTCATATTCAATTGAATAAAAAAAGGTTGTTTTGCCTTGAAATATGTATGGCTTTGTACAATTTTGCTGCTATGTAAACAAATTCTATTCGCAAAAGCTAAGTGAAAATACAATGCATAACAATGAACATGCAAAAAAAATACACCACATGCGGCGAATGAAAATTCCATTAATTTTTCAGAACCCAAACCCAAATTCTCATAGTCGAGTATAAACTCAAAAAACTGCAAATAATATCAGTCAAATATTAATCCACTCAAGTATAGCCATGTACTACTTCACGATAAACATAAAGCGCACAGCATGGAGTTATATCAATGCCATCAATCGATATCAAAGAAAACTAACACTTTCAACCACTAAAATTATAACATTTTATATTTCAACTCAAATAATCAAAACATAGTTTAACCCTACACTGCATAGCGTTGCCAATTGGCTACATGGACTATTTTTCTTTATTATCATGCATAAGGCAACTCAAGCATAAAAAGCAAGTATTAGGTATCTTTGAAGCAAATATAACCATCTCTCCTCAAAATTAATTTTTTAAAAATGTGTTCCAATGTTTTTTTACTTCACTAAAAAGCATGTATATCGCACCCTTGCTACAAAAATGCCACAGCTCAAAAATTGTAATTTTTGAGTTATGACCGTCATTAGACGTAGTTTACGCGTATCTACCAATCTTAAAAAGAACCAGAAGTTGCATTGAAAAATCAGCCGCCAGAGAGCAGTTATGGCGTTTTGTTGTTATCAAGATGCATAGGACCCCTTTCACTGAAATGCCACATCTTGAGTTGTCGTCCAGCCGTCGTAGAGTAACGTGCGTAACTAACGATCATAGTTTGAGATGTATCGGTCTTCATATTGAAAAATTCAAAAATACTAAAATGTGCCTAGTCAGCCCGAGAACAGTTTTTTGCAATTCCTGGAAAACGTAGTTTTTTGAGTTGTGGCACTTTTGTAGCAAGGGTGCGATATGTCTTTCAAAGAACAAAAAATCATGCAGTGTAGGGTTAAAAAAATAAAAAATACGCTTTTGAAAATAGTTTAGCCGTTAGTATTAATAATAGTATTAAATATATTAATTTTATGTTTGCAAAGAGCGTGAATTGTATCTTTTATTCAGAGTTACATACAAACAAACAAACAAGCCCACATGTGTGTAATAAAAGCGTATTAAAAACAAAAACGCATCCTTCCTTACCTGTCTTGTATCCCAGTCTCCGGAGTTCAGCTTATACCAATCACTACTGTTCACGTATTTGCTATTTTTGTCACCTTTCGTTATTTTCCCGAACTCCACATACACCGGCAGCGAAGTAAACACAACACCTTTCTTAGTCTTGAATCGGACTTGATCGCACACAGACAAAGAGAACATGATCTATGCGCTGTCGAAACGAATCTACCTGTGGTCCACTTTATGACTGGCCGGCTCAGTTGGTGTCAGGCAAATCTGTGAGAGCACGAGTTATACCGATCGCAGTTTGGGGATCAGTGATGCAATAGAGTTGCGCCCGAGAACTTGGGAAAGGGATGGGGTGGTGTGTGTGGCAGGGATGCCGCCATCTGGCGGTGGGGACTGGATTTCTCTGGAAGTGAGAGAAGGCTGGGCGGGAGAAGGCTAGAATTTTTCCTGTTTATCCAAGCTTGCACGGAGAAATCTAGTTTGAAATAAAAGAGTTGAATCTTTTGTTAGATTTATAGGGATATTTCCGTCTTTGAAATTTTGAGACTAGTTTTCAAAAGGAAAGCTTTCCTTTTTTACATATTATACTTAAATAGGCACTGTAAATATATTTTTCTTTAATGCCACATAGAGGTGATGAAAATGTTTTTAACTTGTTTTTTCAATTTATGTACTGGTTATTTTTGAATCAAAGTTTAAAGTTAGACACATAACTCAGTTTTGGCATTAGTTTTATAACCCTGAAAACAGTTGGAGTACACAAGAGGTATACTTATTGAATCACTGGTAAAGATCAACTTGTTTCTGAAAAGTTAACTTATTAACATTGCAAGAACTCAGCAGATATCGAAGTTTTAGAAACTTATTTAAAAGACCGAGTAAAAGTACTTGATGGACATTGTCAATGTAATACAGGAACAAAAAAGGGACCCTGATCTCACTGTCAAGAAATCCGAGACCTTTCATTCAATAGTGTTCTTTAATTCACACTAACAGTTACGAAGCTGTTCCTTTTTAAGATGAATTGGCTAATGAGATGAAAATACTCGTAAGTTATACCAAAAAGTAAGTCCAAAAAATTAGAAATTAAAAAAAAAGAAAAAACATTTCCATGAAACATAGAATTATAGGTATAATGAAAGTTACACAATCTGTAATGCATTTGATTGATAATCTTCTGAACTTCGTGGATCCGGTGATTCGAAGAAATGCCTGTTTTGTTAATTTTAGAAACTTGTTATTGACCATGGCAGTGGACGATAGGCAAACTGTAAAAGAGTTGGGTTGCAGAAAGGCATACAAGATCAGAAAACACTTTGATAACTGAATGAGAACTTTCATGTCCAATAATAAGTTCTGAAGGAAAGTTTGAGCTATGAGATTCAATTAATTTGGTATCTTTAATGGGGAGGAAAGTAAACACGCGTTGACCAGTCAATTCATTCTTATAGTTAGAAACTTTTATAGACTGTATAATTTTAAATATGCATACAATTCCATGTTACACCAAAATTTTCTTTCTTTTTTTTAGGATCTAATTTCTTGAACCATACTAAACCAGAGATAAGATATGAATTTAAATTTAAAAAAGAAAAAAGAATGCTCGCAATCATCAATGCCATAACTCTAACTTTTAACCTCTATTCGAAAGGAAAAACCTGTTTAACATTAGATAGTATAAATATACTAACTGCCAAGGCAGCTAGATTAGCTTCCTGCGGCATGTTGATGCATAATGTACCCAACCTAACCTTTACCTCATTCTGATGTTATATAATTTGCAAAATTTAATGTTCAGGAGATTTCAAGACGTACTACGCACGTGGCCCACTAATGCCCCAAGCTAGCTGCGCGGTTCGGCGTTGCACGGGCGCTTCGCGCCTTTGAAGTTTCAACAAACTACTCTTCACGCATTCACTTTATTTCTGCATCTAAAAACCATTCGACTTATTGAGATGTTTTGCGCCTTCAAAATGGAGAGGAAAGCTTCAGCAAGTTCAATTCGCTCAAGTGAAAGAAGCAGACTTAGACATATACTCAGTTTTTTAGTATAAGTTTTTTAATATAAGTGGATGACTTTTCAACTAATTTCTATTTCAAAAACCTACAAGTCGCAAGCCATAAAAGTACTACGTAGGTGGACCGCTAATGAGTTTCATGTTTGATTTAGTTAAGCCTTCATTCAAAATTCTCAAATCATTATTATTACTGTTTTCATAGCAACCACGTTTTGTAACAATGGATTTCACATTTGATGATTTAGGCCAAATCGCTTTAAATTTGACTATTTATTAATTGATATCTTCGTTAATTGAAATCAAATAATTTTATAAATTAAAACTAATGAAGCCTGAAAAATTACCAATCTATCGGTACCTGGTTCGAGTTTAGTTCACTGGCGTCCAGGAGAAAGAAGCATGACATAGAAAGAAAGAAAGAAAGAAAGAAAGAAAGATACTCATTTTTAAAGATAAGTAGATAGAAAATATGTAAATATCGTTGACGGGTGGATGGGAAAGACAGAATGACACCCGAAAAGCAGCAAACTCCTTGCAGTGTGTTCAGGGCTGCTATTGTAACGAAATATGATTGCATTTACAACTAAAAGCTCATTTTGCCCATTCATTGCAAAAAATAATATCTGGACTGCAAAAGAAGAGTTATTGCAATTTGCAAAAAATGCTAAAAAAAGTCAATTTTTGGATAATTTCAGGGATCTTTACGGTTTATGTACAAACCTAATACTGCAAAGAATGTAAATAATTTTGAAGATACATGAAAACAGAGTTAAAAAGGGGCATTTTAATGATATTAGAACAAAAAAATAGTGATTATTTGTACTTAAAATCACGGCCTGATTAATTAATAGGCCAACTAGGCCGCGGCCTAGGGCCCCACAGTTTGGAGGCCCCCAAAATGGCTAAAACTGCTGTAGTCAATGCCTAAAATTGTAGAGCCTTAGTACAGGGGGCCCCAAAAAAGTATTTGGCTTAGGGCCCCATGATATCTTAATCAGACCCTGCTTAAAATTTTAAAAAGTTGACATTGTTTCGTACTTTAAGAGAAATTTAAGCACTGATAAGACAGTAAAGGAGTTGTATAAACATGATAATATTTTACATGTGTATTGTTCTTATGCATGCACAGCTTTTAGAGGTATTACAAATTAAGATTTAAAAATTCGTTTTTTTCGATTCAACCTACTGCCAGGTAAATCTGTCAGAGCACGAGTATTAGCGATCGCAGGGAAAGCGTGCGTTTTGAAATTTTTGTATTTAAGTTACCCATTTATATTATACTAGCTAGGTACCCGGCTCTGCCCTTGTACCTGTCGCGTAATGTGTTTCAGTGAAACTCATTCATAATTCTTTAAACATTAAAGTGCACATCTATTTACATAAATGGCTATTTCTGTAAACAATGGCTATTTTTTCTATCTGGATAACTTAAAAAAAACTACATTACACACCCTAAATACAAATACAAGCTGCAAATAATGTTAATCTAAATAGGAAACGTCATAAGCTTGTATATTAAAATAAATATATATATTTACAGTATCAATCGCAATGGAGTCAACCATTTTCAAATATTGCACGTTAAGTAAGTCCAATTATTAGTTTATATCATTGTGAATCAATTGGTGAAAAACCAATTGCTGAAAACCATCTTATGTACATAATTTAGAATTTTTTTTTGACTATACACACTTTCCGTTTTCCATGTGTTGCCAAAATCAATTCCCGTTTTATTTACCCTATTAGCAATTTTTGGCATAGATAAATATAAAAATCCTAAGAAAGTAATAAATTTCATACTTACTCCAGAGAAGCCTTAGATCAAAATTTTGATTAAGATCACTACTAATATTGTTGTTGCAAGGCAACAAATTTTTGCAACAATGGACTGAAAATTTAATCATTTAATGGGGAAACTATATGAAATTGACTGTTAAAACTAAGTTTTTTAGACATAAATGATAGCCTATCCTGATTCCTGTTAATGTAGTACGGTGAAAAAATGGTTAAAATCGGGTCAGTAGTTTTGAAGATTACCCCGGACATGCAGACATACATACATACAAAAGTAGCCATTTATGTATATAAATAAGTATACCCGTTAAAACAATATATTTCTGCTATTATTTGAGCACCCGCTGTTCCTATTATGAGCACAACGCTCCATCCAATCTCATGACTACCCGCCATCATAAATTTTAAAATGAGGAGTAAATCATGGAATTTGATGAAGAAATAAGGCCGATCTGGTGTGGTAACCGAAATCTTTCTTGATAAATAATATTTATACGCATACACGCACACACATTATAAAATGACTCATGAAGAACCTCAAAATAACAAATGAAGTGTTCAGATTGGAATAGATAACCAATCTGAAATTGTATATATAATGACTTTCTAATATCTTAAATTACACAGTTTCATGAAATGGCAATAAAAAATATGTATAACAAGTAAAACAAAAACCACTTGAAGTATGAAATGGAATTTGGCCTCATAAAAAAAAATAAATAAATAAATGGCAGATAAAAAGTTTCTAATGCAATATTTTTTTTTCTTTAAAATGCAGTTGCCCGTTGTCCATCAAAATACTTCACCTGCTAGTCATTGAAAAATATTACTTCCAACATTTTGTTGTGCAAAGTTTCTAAAGTAAAGTATATACCATTGCTCTGATCAGTTGACTTGCGATACAATGGAGGTTAAATGACGGAAGTTAATTGAAAACAAATTTTTGAAATGCGATAACTATTATTGGCCTTTTGCCAATGCTTATATGTCTCATACTTCAACCCAAATATCACTGAGTTTCCCCAAGATCAAGTATCAAATGACCAGACTCTCGCTATACGGTTAAATTTTCCAGTATTTAAAGGCAAATTTCCTCAACTCCATAAAGCACTTTTTTTTCCCGGAAAAGCTTGTAAAAAAGATCGATATTTTTTTTTCATTTCACTTATTGTTAATTCATAAGTATGGGGTAAGTTATGTTTAGCAGTTATAGTTGTGAGCAATGGGGCAACTACGAAGTGAATGGGGGGGGGGGGTATTTTCAAGTAATACTAAGGGTAAATGATTTAATTACATGTTTATTTTAAATTTAAAAATATTAAAATACAATTTTAATAAAATTTCATAGTTAAAAATATAAGAAAAGCTAAAAATTCAGTAAAACAAGTTACAAGCGCTAGTAACCAAAAAAATAATTGATGATATTTCTGTACCTCAGAACCAGACTAACATAAGTCCATTTTCGTCATTTTTCGGTAGAGGGGAAAAACGATTGTTGAATACATCGTTTTTCCCCCTCTACTGAAAAATGACGAAAATGGACTTACGTTAGTCTGGTTCTGAGGTACAGATTTAACGCAATTTAAACGAAGATAATAGATTTTCCACACCGAGCACCGCTTTTTAACAAACATTTTCTAACTTATAGCAATGGACCCATTGCTAACTCCGGGAGACCCCTGGGGGGTCCCTGTGGACTACTTTGGGAACCGCTGTTATAGCTGATCTTTAAATGCCCCATTAAGTTTATAGAAGGAAAAAGCTGCGCATTAATGTCATATGTAATAAATTATTTGATAAGTAAATTATTTGATCTAATTCATCTAATTGTAAATGTAATATGTAATAAATTATTTGATAAGTAAATTATTTGATCTAATTCATCTAATTGTACTACAACGGATCTCAGACTGGCATTTGAAAGGAAAAAAAAATCACAGCAAACAAAAAGCCCCTATGAAATACGAACAACAATATTGCTGGTAAGTCCCGCCACACACATGAGAAATTTTCCTTAAACTTACTTTAACCTTTAGCGGTTTAATTCAAGATATAATAAAAGTGGTTATATATTTGATCCTTCACTAGTAGTTACGTTAACTACATTATTAAAACTAAAATATGGTCTATATTTTTGTAGAATCGGTAGATTTTACCTAACCCAAGTAGCACACTTCGTTTTTTAAAGGTTGTAAAATGGTTATTAACGTTGTGACAACGGATTAAAAACGTTTATAAAACGTTTAAACGTTTTTTGTGCTACCTGGGAAGTAGCACACTTCGTTTTGTAAAGGTCGTAAAATGGTTATTAACGTTGTAACAACCGCTTAGAAACGTTTATAAAACGTTTAAATGTTATTTGTGCTACCTGGGTAAATGTAATTTTTGCTGAATTAAAGGCTTAAAACATAATTTTAGTTATCGTATGAAATGTTAACCAATCATATGTTAAGCTTAAGCACATGAATGTCGAAAAACAATTATTTGTATATATATATATATATATATATATATATATATATATATATATATATATTGGTACAAATCTTGTAAATAGTTGTTGTTTTTCCTGCCTTGCATCATTTAATTAGTTTTGGTTTTATCTGACGTCATGTTGCAAAAGTATCTGAAGATATCACTTTTATCACTTGTATACCGACCCTGTAACGTTTTGTAGTTTTTACACTTGCCCTGCATTTAATAAGCGTGAAGACATTTTTCGCTCGGAGTGTTTTCTTTTTCTTTTTATTGCTAGAACTTTCTCAATGGATTATTTCAAGTTATGAATGATTTGGAATACTCCGGATTTTGCTGGAACATTATCGAAACTACGTTTCGAGTATAAATAGCTGGCCTTGAACAGTCAGTCAGTTATTTTCAGATTTGATTCTGGTGACTCGTTTTCATCCGCTTGGGCGGATGGTTGTTTTGCTTTTGTAATTGCTTAATTACTGTTCACGTTAGATACGTGGTGCTGAATTACTGTTGAGAGTACAGTGTACTGTTTTGCTACCTAATTGCTGGATGTTTAGCAATTGTTTCCTGCTCATATTGTAAATAGTGTAAATACTTGTAAATAAATTTATAGTTACTTCCTCAAGATTGGAATGCTCATTTGAAGAAAGTTGAAGGTGCTACGCACTCGTTACAATTTTGGCGCCCAACGTGGGGCATCTTCAAGGACTTTCTTGGAATTATCTGTGAACTTGGACTTTTCTTCCTAAGGACTTTTTGACTTCGGAATTTTATGGTGATTACCCGAGCAATGGATGAACAACTGAAAAAACTCCTTGATGCGATCAACGCTGTTAAAATGTGACCTCAAGAATGATATGGCGATTATGGCTACTAATCAAGAACAATTAAAGAGTGATTTAACCGCTAGCATAACTTCAAGTCAAGAAGAAATTAAGAATGATTTAGCCGCTAGCATAACTTCAAGTCAAGAAGAAATTAAGAGCGATCTAACGTCAATGAAAAGTTTGGTGGAAACTAAATTATCAACATGGAAAATAAAGTGGAGACTCTAGAAGATCGAATCATCACAGTAGAAAACCATGTGGAAAAGAAAATTAAAGAACTTGAATCAAAGTTATCAGGATCCTGCAACAACTCAGACAGCGTTGAGAATCGAATCACCACAGTAGAAAACCATGTGGAAAAGAAAATTAAAGAACTTGAATCAAAGTTATCAGCATCCTGCAACAACTCAAGTGACTGTGTAGCTGCAGCTGGAACTTCTCGTCCATCCATCAAACTGGCCACGTTTGACGGGAAGACCTCGTGGAATATTTACAAGAAGCAGTTCCTCATCGTTGCAGAAGCAAACTCCTGGGACTCTTCCACGAAAGCCTGTCACCTTGCAGCCTCGCTGAGAGGGGATGCAGCTGACATACTACAGACCTTCCCAGAGGACAAGATCCGTGACTTCGAAGCCTTATCATCGGCCTTGGAGCTTCGCTTTGGCGAAGCATGCCAAAAAGAATTCAGCCAACTCCAGCTGAAATCCCGACTGCAGAGGGCCGGAGAGACTTTGCAAGTTTTTGCAGCAGACGTTGAGAGGCTTTCCCATCTCGCCTTCTCGAACTGTCCTTCGGATGTTCGCGATAACCTGGCGCTGAACTACTTCATAGACGGAGTGCGAAGTCCAGAAATTCAGACGGCTCTCCGGATGGCGGACATCAAAGATCTTAAATCTGGTCTAGTCTACGCAATGAAGGTTGAGGCTGCACAGCAAACATCCCGCAAGGATCGCCATACAATCAGAGGCGTGGAAGTGAGTTCCCCGGATTCGAACTTAAATCGTCTCTCGGAACTTGAGAGACAAATGAAAGAGATGTCGGGGACCCTGAAGAAGATTACGGCTCGCAAAGACCAGAGTAGACAACCACTGAAGTGCTGGAAATGTGTCGGTGAGGGCCACGTACGAAGGAATTGCGAAGCTCGCCAAGAAAAGAAGACGTCTCCCAAAGTTTTCCAGATTTCCACAAGAAGTGGCGGCTGCAACGGACTCTTCATTTACGCATATGTGAATGGGTTTCCCTGCGAAATGATTGTGGACACAGGAGCCAACGTTACCATCATTAGGACTGATGTGGCTCGTCAATTTGGACTCAAGATCTTATGGATGCCGCCCTGCGTTACTCTTCAAACTGTGACAGGTGACAAAATCGAGATTGAAGGAAAAGTGAACTTAGAAATAATGTTCGGAAGCGCCACTTACCATCACACGGCATTCGTCGCTGACATTACAGATCCCTTCATTCTCGGACTGGACTTTTTGAGAAAATTTGATTTTTCTATCGACTTTAAAAATAATGAGCTGCACTCGATGAGGGAAGACATAGCAATTTTCAATGCTGAAAATAACTTAAAATCCGCTCATCAAATAATAGCCCAAACAGATTTATTGATTCCCCTAGATCAGAAATACTAATACCTGGCTCCATCAATGAAAACAACAGCTTTAAATTCGGCCTAATTGAATATCCTAACCAGAGTAATAGCCCAAAAGGAGTACTAGTGGCATCTACGCTTGTGGACCTTTCAAGGAATGCAGTTCCTGTGAGAGTCGCCAATGTAAGTGAAAGACCGAGGAATATCAAGAAAGGAGAAGTGTTGGCAACTTGTACTCCCGTAAACTGCATCATCAGAAGAATTGATTCCTCCGAGACTGTGTCTTCCGAGTCCTTGACTTCGAAATTAATTGGGAGTGCACCATTATCGAAGGATCAAAGATACGCTGCGGAAAAATTGGTGGACAACTTCAAGCAGGTGTTTTCATCTACATCCGAAGATGTTGGTCGCACGAGTTTAACGCAGCATAGGATCGACACTGGAGATCATCCCCCTATCAAGCAGCATCCAAGACGACTACCGTTCGCCAAGAAGGAAGAGGTTGAGATCCTCGTGAAAGAGATGCAGGAGAATGACGTCATCGAACCCTCATCCAGTCCTTGGGCATCCCCTATCGTCTTGGTCCGAAAGAAAGACGGCTCCACCAGATTTTGTGTTGATTACCGACGCCTGAATGACATCACCAAGAAGGACAGTTACCCTCTTCCACGGATCGATGACACTCTGGACACCCTTTCCGGACACAAGTGGTTTTCGACCCTGGATTTAAAGAGCGGCTACTGGCAGGTGGAGATACACCCCGACGACCGAGAGAAGACGGCGTTTACAACCGGACAAGGCTTGTGGCAGTTTAAAGTGATGCCCTTCGGCCTCTGCAATGCTCCAGCCACGTTCGAGCGTCTTATGGAATCAGTGCTACGAGGACTCTCTTATGAATCCTGTCTTGTCTACTTGGATGACATCATCATCATAGGACGCAGTTTTGAGGAACATTTGGCTAATCTTAGGAAGGTGCTGCAAAAGCTTAAGGAAGCCAACTTGAAGTTAAGCCCGTCCAAATGTAACTTGTTCCGCCGTGAGGTGAACTACCTTGGTCACATTATCTCTTCAGAGGGTGTACGAACAGATCCAGACAAGGTATCAGCAGTCAAGAATTGGAGCCGCCCCGAAAATGTCCATCAGCTGCGAAGTTTCCTGGGGCTCTGCACGTACTACAGGAAGTTTGTGAAGGGTTTTTCCAACATTGCACGACCTTTGCATAAGCTGACGGAGAGCAAACAAAAATTTGAATGGTCCAAAGAATGCGAGGATGCATTTCTACAGCTGAAGGAGGCTTTAACATCAACGCCTATTCTCTCTTATCCTCAGCCTGGAAAATCCTTCATACTTGACACTGATGCGAGCCACGAGAGCGTTGGAGCTGTTTTATCTCAAGAAATAGACGGTAACGAACATGTCATCGCCTACTGGAGCAAATGCTTATCCAAGTCGGAGCGAAATTATTGTGTCACGAGAAAGGAATTGCTCGCCATAGTTAAAGCTGTAGAACATTTCCATCATTACCTCTACGGCCGTAAATTCCTGCTCCGGACTGATCATGCCTCTTTAACTTGGCTGTTGAATTTCAAGAATCCAGAGGGCCAGGTAGCCAGGTGGATACAGCGGCTCCAGGAATATGACATCGAGATTAAGCACCGAAAAGGTTTGTCACACGGTAATGCTGACGCATTATCAAGAAGACCTTGTTCCGAGAACTGCCATTATTGCTCCCGAATTGAGAAACAGTACGGGACGACAATCCCTACTGCCTGTCAAGTTACTGCTACTTCATCATCTTCAGATCCTGATCCATGGAGTGACGACCAAGTTAGAAAAGATCAGCTTGAAGACCCAGACCTAAAGCCTATCATAGAGTTAATGGAAAAAGACAGTCGGCGACCTAGTTGGCAAGACATTTCTATCTACAGTCCTGCAACGAAAAGATACTGGGCTCTATGGAAATCTCTCCAGTTGCGAAATGGCGTCCTGTATCGGAAATGGGAATCTGACGATGGTAAAGCATTCAAATGGCAGTTACTCCTTCCCAGATCAAGAATTCCAGACGTTCTAAAGGAATTGCACAGTAGTCCGACTGGAGGACACTTTAGTATCCTGAAAACCCTCCACAAGGTTCGAGAGCGCTTCTTCTGGAGCAAGGCGAAGGATGACGTGGAGAAGTGGTGTCATTCTTGTGACGCCTGTGCTGCCCGTAAAGGACTGAAGAGAAGAAACCGCGGGAAGCTACATCTTTACAACGTAGGAGCTCCTTTCGAACGAATCGGGATCGACATTCTTGGTTCTCTACCGAGAACTACTGATGGGAACAATTACATTCTCGTTTCCATTGACTATTTTACCAAGTGGCCCGAAGCATATTCCATTCCGGATCAAGAAGCTACCACTGTAGCAGAGACTCTAGTCCAGAATTGGATCTCGAGATATGGGACACCCTTGCAGATCCATTCCGATCAGGGGAGAAACTTCATCTCTGCTGTGTTTAAGGGCCTATGTAAAATCCTCAAAATTGAGAAAACTCGAACGACACCACTACACCCACAATCGGACGGCATGGTGGAGAGATTCAACAGGACAATCCTTAATAATCTCTCGCTTATGGTCTCCAAAAATCAACAGGATTGGGACAAGAAACTTCCTCTGTTCCTGCTGGCCTACCGCAGTGCTGTCCACGAGACCACCGGATATTCCCCATCACAGATGCTCTTCGGCCGAGAGCTTCGGCTACCTTGTGATCTCGTCTTCGGTCTCCCTCCAGATGCGCCTTCATCGCCTGAGGAATACGTCCAGGATCTCCAGGCCCGGTTGGAAGACGTTCATCACTTCGCACGGGAGCGAATCAACATCGCGACGGAGAAGATGAAGACCCGATACGACACAAGGTCCACTGGTCATGACTTTCAAGAAGGTGACAAGGTGTGGCTATGGAATCCCATCCGACGTAAAGGTCTGTCACCCAAATTGCAGTCGCATTGGGATGGACCCTACACAGTCCTTCACCGGCTGAACGACGTCGTAGTGAGGATCCAGAAGTCATCACATTCAAAACCTAGGGTTGTCCATTATGATCGGCTAGCCCCATACTATGGCCATAGTTCGTAAAGTAAATCTAAAGCTACCATGGTAATTTGTTTGTAAATTTTGTATATAACTTTTGCCTTTAATTGTCTGTAATATTACTCCATCAATGTTATTATTTCCTTCATGTTCTCATTGTTATTGTTTATCATGTTTATGATTGGTCATCACGTAATGTGTGCACCTGTAAATTTTCCCTTGCTTCCTTTCTGGGGATTGTACTGCCCGGGACGTGCAGTCCTTGGGAAGGGAGCAATGTTACAAATCTTGTAAATAGTTGTTGTTTTTCCTGCCTTGCATCATTTAATTAGTTTTGGTTTTATCTGACGTCATGTTGCAAAAGTATCTGAAGATATCACTTTTATCACTTGTATACCGACCCTGTAACGTTTTGTAGTTTTTACACTTGCCCTGCATTTAATAAGCGTGAAGACATTTTTCGCTCGGAGTGTTTTCTTTTTCTTTTTATTGCTAGAACTTTCTCAATGGATTATTTCAAGTTATGAATGATTTGGAATACTCCGGATTTTGCTGGAACATTATCGAAACTACGTTTCGAGTATAAATAGCTGGCCTTGAACAGTCAGTCGGTTATTTTCAGATTTGATTCTGGTGACTCGTTTTCATCCGCTTGGGCGGATGGTTGTTTTGCTTTTGTAATTGCTAAAATACTGTTCACGTTAGATACGTGGTGCTGAATTACTGTTGAGAGTACAGTGTACTGTTTTGCTACCTAATTGCTGGATGTTTAGCAATTGTTTCCTGCTCATATTGTAAATAGTGTAAATACTTGTAAATAAATTTATAGTTACTTCCTCAAGATTGGAATGCTCATTTGAAGAAAGTTGAAGGTGCTACGGACTCGTTACAATATATATATATATATATATATATATATATATATACTAGCTGTACTCGCCCGGCGTTGCCCGTGCATTTAGAAAATGCAGATAAGTGAATAGCGCAGGAATAGTAGTGTGTATAGCAACAAATCACAATAGTAGCAATTTCTAGTGTAAACAAAAAATAGCTTACTTATCGTAAGTATGTATGTATGGTAGAATGTGTATATTGTATGTATGTAAGAATGTTGTATATGCGTGAAATAAGCATGGAGCGCTGTGAACGATGAGGGAATGTAAAAATAACAAAAGGCAAACATTATTTTTAAGTTATTATAATTTATTCCTTAAAATTATATATCATTAAACAATTACGACAGTAACACTATTAAACAATATCAATCTCTTAATGCTATAGCGTGAACAATATTTTTTGTTAGTCCATCTTTAGCTAACACAAACAAACTGGATGGTTTACCCACTCGAGAGCATGCCACGTATAATTGTCCGTGTGAAAAACATGGTGTTCTCAAATCTAAGCCACAAACAGACATCGTTTGACCTTGGGATTTGTTGATAGTCATTGCAAATGCCAATCTAATCAGAAACTGAATACGTTTGAATTGAATTGGCACATCTGTAGGTATAATAGGAATCCGTGGTATGAGTATATTTTCACCTCTGAACTTGCCATTTAAAATCCTGGCTTCGATCACGTTTTTCATTAATTTTTGAATGACTAATCGCGTACCGTTGCACAGCCGGGGCGGGTTCAAATTACGAAGCAAGATAATTGGAGATCCAACCTTTATTTTTTAAAAATTTGTGTCACTTTAATGGTCGTTCATACCCCCCCCCCCCTCTCGCAGTGAAAAAAAAAAACATTACACAGCAGATTTTGCCTAATAACTCAACACTCATGGTGTTTGATACGTTTTATTTGTTTGTAATGATGTTTTTTGGTCACAAACAATATGAAAATCACAAAAAATAGTTACTTTAATTTTTAACATATATTTATCTTCTTCAGAATTTTTGACTTTTAATTTTACCTTGAATTTGACGTAAATGCAAGGTATAAAATACAGAATTTTATAAAGGTACAAAAATTAACGTAATATAATTGATAGTGTATATAATTTTTGAAAAAATAATATAAGTGCCGCAAATCAAAAACCATTTATTGCCACAATCGATTCAAAGCCCCCAAAATGGCGCAAACGTCCATAAGAAAATTCTACAGCATCGAAGGACCCCATTGCCAATTTTAACAAAGATCCGACCAAAACTGTCATTTTGTACTATAAAAAAATATGGGGTAGATCCCCATGAGGGGATGTACCTGCATAAGGACATTACAATCATTAAAATCATTCAAAAAAAAAAAAACATGCAGCTGTTCGAAAAAATCCTTGCGGGTCTGGATTCGATCTCATTCCATCAGGAACTTCAACCTGACGCGCAGAGCCACTTGACCATCGGGTCGCTCGTTGAAGTAAGGATTTACGATAACACATATTGTATTGGCGAGCAGCGATCTCGAGAAGAAGTTTCATAAATATTTTTTAAAAATTTTTCTAATTCAAAAATCGAAAATCGGGCTTCGAGGTCTGGTGGCCAGCCCCTTTGTGCTTCCGTGTAAAAAATTCCAGGTCCCTGCGTGCGATAGATTTGGCTGGAGAGCTCGGTCAAATGGACAGACAGGCAGACAGACAGACAGACACATTACACTTGCTTTTATTATTATATATATATATATATATATATATATATATATATATATATATATATATATATATATATATATATATATATATATATATATATAGAGAGAGAGAGAGAGAGAGAGAGAGAGATGCAATATATAAATATGTATATTAGGGTGAGTCGAAAAAATCGATTTTTTTATTTCGAAATCGCATTACCTCTCAAAAGTTGTGGTTTAGTATCCACAACTTGGGAAAAATAAGAAAAAAATTCTAAGTTGACGTCTTCGGTTCGCGCATGAGGCTCAAAGTTGGAAAAAATATGTTAAAAATGGAAATTTTCAAAAGGAAAAAAGAAAAAAAAAATGTAACTTTTTATAATGCAACTGCCATAAGCTGTAAATATTTTGTGCATTTTTAATCTAAAAAAATATTTTATAGCTTTTACATACGATCATTAGTTTGCACATCAGCTTTAAATTGGGCTAAAATCGCCTACAATGTCAAATTTCGAAAATATCGATTTTTTTTATTTCGAAATCGCATTACCTCTCAAAAATTGTGGTTTGGTATCCAAAATTTGGGAAAAATAATTAAAAAAATCTAAGTTGACTCCTTCGGTTCGCGCATGAGGCTCAAAGTTGGAAAATATGCTAAAAATGGAAATTTTCAAAAAATAATTTGAAAAAAAAAAAGTAATTGTCTTCTATCGAATCTGATTTAAATTGTTAGTAGATAACATAATTTGAACCGAAAAATATACATATAACTTTTAGAAGATACATTCTGTTTGTGCATAAGGCTCAAAATATGAAAAAAAAAAAGTCAAAAACTGAACCAGAACGCACTACGTCGGCACTGTGCCGGTATATTTTTATTCTACAGCCGACTTGTCTAGACATTACACATATTCTAGGAGACAATTCGAAGTCCCTGCAGTCTGCACTCCCTTTGGTTGTCAGCTAGACCCGCCAAACAAACAGTATCTTTAATTAGCAACTGAAAGTGGATCAAAAAGTACAGCGTGTTTAGCTTTGGGTGAGTTTTTTTTTGTAACTTTATAGCATATTTTTATGCTCAAGTTTTGTTATACTGTTCTCCATTCTCTGACTAATAAATAATGGAACCCCGGAAAACTTCTAAACGTTTAATTGTTTGTCCATTTTTTGGTGCACCGAAAGGGTTAAGTCAAAGTGTTTTACCCACATGTGCAGATGTGTTGTTAACTTGTTTTGAAGAAAAATCGCAATCTGTAAAAGGCAAACCTTTTTCAAGGATTTCAGATTGCATATCTGCTTAAATAGAAGAAATTTACTGCAAAGCTTCTATACCAATGTGCAGTGGTAATACCAATGTGCGTTCTATACCAATGTACAGATGTATAGTGTGTGTACATCTACAAGAGATTGGCTTTTTAGCACAAGAACACGAAAAATTCATTGCACACTTGAAAAAAGCAACGTCAAAAAGTTTAGACTTCGCTTAATTAACAAAATGACTGAGTTTTGTCTTGAAGTTCAATTTATCTTTATTACGACTAAATGACTTTCTCAAAGTGTAGTATTATGGTAATCCTTTATCAATTTTACAATACGTACATGACTGACTGTTGGTATAGAAGCTTTGCAGTAAATTTCTCCTATGAGCTATGCAATCTGAAATCCTTGAAAAAGGTTCTCCTTTTACAGATTGCGATTTTTCTTCAAAGCAAGCTAACAACACATCTGCACATGTGGTTAAAACACTTTGACTTAACCCTTTCGGTGCACCAAAAAACGGACAAATAATTAAACGTTTAGAAGTTTTCCGGGGTTCTATTATTTATTATTCGGAGAACGGAGAACAGTATAACAAAACTTGAGCATAAAAATATGCTATGAAGTTACAAAAAAAAAAAAAAAAAAAAAACTCACCCAAAGCTAAACACGCTGCACTTTTTGATTCACTTTCAGTTGCTAATTAAAGATGCTGTTGTTTGGCGGGTCTAGCTGACTAAGTGACAACCAAAGGGACTGCAGACTGCAGGGACTTTGAACTGTCTCCTAGAATATGTGTAATGTCCAGAAAAGTCGGCTGAAGAACAAAAATATACCGGCACAGCGCCGACATAGTGCGTTCTGATTCAGCTTTTGACATTTTTTTTCATATCTTGAGCCTTATGCACAAACAGAATGTATCTTCTAAAAGTTATATATATATTTTTTGGGTTCAACTTATGTTATCTACTTACAATTTAAAGCAGTTTCGATAGAAAAAAAAATACTTTTTTTTTCAAATTATTTTTTGAAAATTTCCATTTTTAGCATATATTTTCCAACTTTTAGCCTCATGCGCGAACCGAAATGTCAACTTAGATTTTTTATTTATTTTTGCCAAATTTTGGATACCAAACCACAGCTTTTGAGAGGTAATGCGATTTCGAAATAAAAAAAATCGATATTTTCGAATTTTGACATTGTAGGCGATTTTAGCCCAATTTAAGGCTGATGTGCAAACTAAAGATCGTATGTAAAAGCTATAAAATATTTTTTTAGATTAAAAATGCACAAAATATTTACAGCTTATGGTATTTGCTTTAGAAAAAGTTAGTTTTTTTTTTCTTTTTTTCTTTTTGAAAATTTCCATTTTTAACATATTTTTTCCAACTTTGAGCCTCATGCGCGAACCGAAGACGTCAACTTAGAATTTTTTTCTTATTTTTCCCAAGTTGTGGATACTAAACCACTACTTTTGAGAGGTAATGCGATTTCGAAATAAAAAAATCGATTTTTTCGACTCACCCTAATGTATATACTCGCAACTATCTTATTCATAATAGTTCAACCAGTTATTAAAACTACTCACACTAATACTGTCTTATGCACTTCGTAGGAGAAACAAATCACAATATGAAACGTTTCTAAAACTGATTGCTAAATCTTCTGTGTAACTAGATGAGAAAAGAAAGTAACGAGGATTTTGTTTAGTTCTGCCAGTTTCAGAGCAGCTCGATATCAAATCGCTTTTGTTCCTTTGGTAGACCATTTGTTAGCAAGATTGGGAAAGGCTGTGTTATAGGAGAAAAATTCTGCTCCAATTTCCATAGAAAAACAAAAGTTTTTCCTCTTATTATTTGCAACAAAATTTACTTTGGTATATGAGTTCTTCGAATAATAAACTAATATAATAATAAAACTAACTCGAATATGAACTAAACAAATATGAAGGAGCAAGTGGATAAAGGTGATATGTGACAATTTTGGAAAAACATATTTTTTACCATAGATGAATGTGATAAGGTAATATATATTTTTTGAAACTTTTTTCTAGACATTTAAAAAAATTGTCTCATGTCACCTTTATTCATTTGCCCCTTCAACGGTACATGTGAGTTAACACAATTGAATACATAGGGTAAGTGCTCCAGTAGTCGGCCAGTCTCCAGTAGTCGGCCACAATGACAAAAAACTCCATATAAATAGTACCTTTTTAATTCAAAATCAGATATGACGCATTCACACATTCATGTACCTATCCTCAATCATCAACCAGTGACAGTTAAGTTTTGGGTACTTTTTTTGAATTTGTAATGATTCATTTCATTTTGAATGGTGTGCCCGTCATCCAAGATTGCGATTCTGCTTATTTTTCAGCTTAAATGATTCTGTGGCCGACTACTGGATCATTTACTCGTGTTGACAACAGCTTGGATTTTAACATAATGTTTTTTTTTTTTAATTTCTGAAACAAGAAGGTGATTCACTATCAGAAAGGTTCATTCTATAGTTTTAATTTGTTTTTGTTGCTGTATTGATAGCTTAAAGTTCTAGGTTAGCCAAGATCAACAAAAGATCTCTTAAATGGCAGACTACTGGAGCACTTACCCTAGTTTGAATTTGTGTAAATCGGCGAAATTCAAATAGACACAGCACATATGCACTGCATGTGTAAATAAAACATCACTATTTAACCCACTGACGGTTCTGGGAGTCTTATCCCGTCCATTTAACATGTAATTCTGGAACTGCCGGACCGCCGGGGGGTTAATTATAGTTGTTTCTGAAGATGGAGGAGCATTACCCCCCTGTTATATTCTAATTGCTACCAATTGCTACAGAATATTTGGAGCTAAAACATGTTGACGCTGATATATAAATGAAAATTTTCGGGGTTTTCTTTCAGTTATATTATTTGCAAAATAAAAATACTAGACGAAGTAGTCCAAAAGAAGACTGCTACTTTCGTTTTTGTACCTACTGATTAACCAGTTCAAGCAAAATGGATAAATTTGGTACCTGTAGTTCTTACATTCTTAAAAATTATCTTGGAGTTCAAAAAGCAATACGCAGGTTTTAAGAATTCTAAAATTAAATGATTACAAAAAAAACAATTCACCCTTGTTAAAGAGATGTTCTCCCCCCTTTAGCCGTCCTTATATCAAATATTAAATTTATTAGAGGATATTTTATAAAAATAATTGAACTAAACTAAAATATCTTACTTTAAAATACAAAAATGCCTACAACGAGAAATACATTTTTATTGTTCTCTTATTTCTTAAATTATACACTCAAAAATGTCTTTCACCAGGAATGCTCCAAAAGTTAAACATTATTGTTTATACATAAAAAAAAAAGAATCTTTGTAAACATATTGATACAAAGGACGCCGCTAACAGCAGAATTTTTCGAACAATAAGATAAATGAGGATCAAGAAGCTATTTATTAATTTTTTGCGAGACATCACAAACATGTTTGTTCGGAAGGGTGGTAAAAGTGATTTATTTTAGTTATTTGAGAAAATATTTTCTGTATCTTTTGAAAGAAATTAATTGATGAACAATTAATCTTGTGACATTATTGAAAAAAGTTTTGAAAGAAAATACCATTACTCATGTTTTGAGTTAAACATGATTAACAAAGAACTAAAACTTGTTAATATTTCATCATATTTCTTTTTAAAATGTTTACCATTTTCTTTATTTTCGAAATTACGTAACAGTACTTTAAAATTAATATAGTTAACGGGACTTTTGGAGCAATAATAAGGAGTGGAAGCTTTTATTTTATTTTAGTTAAGCTTATAACGACTTTATAATCTTACAAAATCAGTCTTTTAATGATCTTCTAAAACGTAGTTGAATACTTTTTAAATTTTCATTTTTTTTCCTTCCATAAAGTACCACATAAATTCAAATACAAATACAAAAGATGACGACCAGCTACAGGCTTTATGCCCAACTAGGCTGGTCCTAGTCGAATATTACAATCCCCAATAAATATCCAAGGCCCTCTTAAAGAGCTATCAACTCCCTTACTCATAACAACCTCCTCCGGTAAGCTGTTCCAGGTACTCACAACCCTACTGAAATAGTAATTTTTCCACACCTCTAGGTTTGCCTGAGACTTAAATAGCTTAAAACAGTGTCCCCTTCTCCTGCTTTCTAAACAAAAATTTAGCCCATCAACATCATTCATTTTGATAAATTTAAACAACTGGATCATGTCCCCTCTGACTTTCCTTTGCTCAAGACTGTACATCTTAAGCATTCTAAGCCTGGAACCATAATCTAAATCTGTAAGCCCATTTACTATCCTTAAAGCCCGCCTTTGAATCCTTTCCAGTAAAATAATATCTTTCTTAATGTGTGGTCAACTAACTTCTCAGAAAAACGCTGGCTAACATGAAGTATATAAATACCTTTGTGCAATCAATCTAAAGAAAAATACAACGTGAAAGAAGCAAAAATACGCAGGGATGCTGCAAACACGTGTTTCGGCGTTACAAGGGACGCCTTCTTCACTGCAAAAAAATGTGAGGTTATGGATGCACAGACATCCGCTAAAAGTAACGGGAACAGAAACAGAAGGCTCAAAAAGCAAACAAAGCAGATTATCCGAACAACAATAAGAAAATTTTAAGCCAAATACATCCAATAGGAAAATAAAGATTGAACCGAAGATTGCAATCAGTTACGAAATGAAAAGAAAAAGTAGAGTTCGATTGGGGACACAATAAGCCAAAAGGCTAACATAACAAGAAATTCTGTCAAGAACTAAACGAGCCTACTTTCCCGTACATCGACATCGGCATTCCAGCATCTGATTATTATTCTCTTGATTATCTGAGACTGGAAATTATGTCAAACATACCTTTTTAGCACTTAAAGCTGATTTCTAAAAGCAAAATATACCCCTCTCATCAGATGAAATAGACTTAATGATAAAAGTAAATAAACGAATAAATAAAGTTTTGTCGCACCTTTTAAAGAATGTAGCTGTTGCAGTTCTTCCGTAGAAAAATTCCTCAATCGTTTTCAAAAAAACAAAATAAATAAATAAAAGTACAAAGAGCATCAAAACACATTTTATCAAACAAAGAAAAAAAAGAAAAAAAAACTCGTCCGTTAATAAAATGTCTCGAATTTCACTTTTAATCCGTTGGCAGTTGTTAAATATAAATAAAGAATAAAATGCTCTCGTGAATGAAAAATTTTTGTTACAAAAAAAATCATCTGCCAAAAAAAAAGAAAAAAAATAACAATAATAAATAAAAAAAAGAAAAAACAAATGAATAAATAAACAAAAATCGTCTGCACAGTCAGTCATTTTTTTTCTGAGCCTGCATTTCCGCCCTGTTTGCGGAGTCGCAGTCGGAATCAGAGTCCTCACAGAAGATTATTCAGAAAAGTACTTTACAAACATTATTTATCAAAACCATTTTCTTACAAAGTTTGAAGGAAATCCGACTTTAAGTTCAGGATCAACATTCAACTTAAATTCCCCGTAAGCGCTAATGTTAATTTTTTTTTCTGAACAATTCAATATTGAACGAAAAATGTTTCAAATTAAAAAGCAAAGTATGGGAATGAGACTCTCCGAGATCTTTCAAACAAAAAAAAGTTTATTCCATTCGGACGGTTCACTCAAAAGTTATTAGGTGGGGAAAGGTTGCTTGAACGGTTCAATGTTGAACGAAAAAATGTTCAAATTGAAAATTTAAATACGGTAATGAAGTATCCTTGCTGAGATCCTTCGAACAAAAAAAAAAGTTTATTTAAATCGGACTGTTCACTCAAATTTATTAGGGGTGACAGCTTGCTTGAGCGGTTCAATGTTGAATGAAGAACTGCTCAAATCGGAAATGTAAATACGGGAATGAAGTATCCTTGATAAGCTCTTTCGAACAAAAAAAGTTTGTTCACATCGGACTGTTCACTCAAAAGTTAGTATCGCGGGACAGGTTGTTTGAACGGTTCAAAGTCAACAAAAATTGTTCAAATCGAAAAATCAAATATGGGAATGAGCTGTACTCGCCGAGATCTTTCCAACAAAAAAAAGTTTGTCAAAATCGGAATGTTCATTCAAAAGTTATTAGGGTGGGACAGACAGACCGACCCAAGAAGACCGACCGACCGACCGACCGACAGACCGACACACAAATTCCCCATCTCAATACCCTACTTTCAAATTTTTAATTTTTCGATATTCATTTTACCTTTTTATTTCTTTTTGGCTTTTCTTTCGGACTTGGCGATATGTTTTTAATTTGGTGATATTTTTTTCGAAATTGGCGATATTTTTTTAACTTGGCGATATTTTTTTGACTTGGCGATATTTTTTAAATGCATTAAGCCACTTTTAATTCTTTTTTCGTCTTTCATTTATTTTTAACGGGAAAGTAGGCTAATAAAAAACACCAAGCTAAAACCGTTAAGCGCAAGAACAAAAAAAACAGAATGAAAGAAAGCGAATCGGTAAATGAAGAAAACGTAAAGGAAAGTAGGGAATAGGAAAAATACCAGACATATCAGAAAAATACAAAAGAATGGGAAAAAGCAAAATTACACAAATGAACAATTTGAGAATAATTAAAATCGAAAGAATGTTTCTTATCCCAACAATGTTTCGCAATACTAGACTTGTCTAATTGTTGCTTTCTCACACAATACTGATGTTCCTGTAAGCAGAATTTTAAAGCACTTTGCGTTTGTCCGATATAGGAGAGATTGCAATTGCAATCGATTTTATAAATACCACAACTGTTAAGAGGATGAATAGGATCTTTAAGAGAAGAGAAACATGGTTTATTCATAGGGGAGAATACCACCTGCAAATTGAAACGTTTGATAATCTTAGCAACTAGATAACTCACAGAGGGAAAGAATGGCAAAATAACCAAATTCTTTCTAATGAAAGTTCTCTTAACAATAGTCGTTCCGGCTTTGTTAGAAAGTTTTTAAAAATGGAATCAATCAAAGCATGAGGGGAGTTTTTATCAAGAGCCACAGCTTTAAGATAGTTGAGTTCTGATTTAAGAAGTTCCGGTGAAGAACAAAGATTAATAGTACGGTAAACAAAATAATTAAATGCAGCGTATTTTTGACTAGGAGGGTAAGATGAAAGTTGATGAGGAGGTAACGAGACTTTATTTTCCCATTGGATCTTTTTTGGCTTACAATTTTCTTATTGGTGTTTGGATAATCCGCTTTGTTTGCTTTTTAAGCTGTTCGCTTCAGTCCCCTTGCTTTTGTCGGATGTCTGTGCACCCATTAGGTCACATTCTTTTGCATTGAAACAAGCGTTCCTTGTAACGCCGAAACACGTGTCTGCGGTATCCTTGCATATTTCTGCTTCTTTAACATTGTATTTTTCTTTACATTGATTGCACAAAGGTATTTATATACTTCATTTGCGGCTTAAACGGTTCTTACGTTCCCTTTCTGTTTTTGTGGTTGGTTTTTGTTTCCATCTTGGTTTGGTTTCATTTGTGTCTTGTTCACATTATTTCTTTTTTTTCTTTTTAACTCTTCTTGATTACTGTTACGGTTAACATTGCTCTTCTATGTTTGGGTTATTTTCGCTTTGTTTCATGATTGTATTATGTCTCAGGTAATAGGTTTTGCAATCCTCGTGTTAAAAACTTCCGATTTTTAAACCATTTTAAGTTTCTTCAAGAATGTAGGAGCAAGAAAATTATTCCGAATTTTTTCTTGTTGAAATGTAATTTACCTCGTTCTGTCAAGATCGACAAAATAATTTTTCGGTCAAAATTGGCTCTACTTAGAGCTTCGATCCAGGATTATTGAATTCCTTATATTAATCGTGAGCAATTTACATCTTTCTGTTTCAAATTCTATTTCTGATTTTGATTCTGTCGATAGAGCATCTTGGTCTAGAACCCTTCCTTCTTCGGAGAATCATCAGGTTATTTTGAAAAAGAAAATGGCTAAACTCCGTAAAAATTCGCATTCTGTTACCTCTGATAATTTACCGGTGGTTAATAAAAATGCTGTTGTTAATCTTTCCAGTGTTCCTTCAAATAGGTCTCAAATCGAGGCTCTAAAGTGCAATGATATATTTTCTGTGGCGAGCAAATCTTCTTTTTCTAAACTTATTGCTCCTATTTAGAAGGCTTTTAAACATAGTGCCTTATCATCCACTCAAAAATCGTGCCCCCCCCCTTCCCGGTTCGGCATCTTATTTCTTCTAACCTTGACTTCAATTCTAAAATTTCTAAACCTGTGTTTGCTAATACTGTGAAGCGTATAGTAAAGAATTTAATTTCTAATTCTGATCTGGTTGTTGCGAAAGCTCACAAAGTTGGTCAAATTGTTGTACTTGACAAATCATCTTATGTTGATAAAACTAATGATTTGATTTCTTCTGGTCCCTATTTTTAAATTTCGAAAGATCCTAGTGACAATGAGTTAAAAATGACTTCATCTGCGGTTAAGTCAGTTCAGTCTACTCCTTTGAGTGTTAAACGATCTGTTATTCCATCTATTGCTAATTGTGCTCGGTTTTATGCTTTACCCAAGGTACATAAAACTGGTATACCTTTTAGACAGGATTGTTTCAAATATCGGTACTGCTTCTTATAAACTTGCTAAATATTTAGTCTCAGTGTTTTCTGCATTTAGGATTCATAACTTATACACCGTTAAAAATTCTGTATATTTTAATAAGAAAATTCATAATTTTGTTCCCGAGGATTCCTTTATGGCTTCTTTTGATGTTAAATAATCATTTAAGAATGTTCCTATGGAGGGTGCATTATTATGCCTTCAAAGGAAACTTTAGAATTTCATTTCACCTCTAAAGAGATTGAGGAATTAATTTTCCTTACTCGTACATGTCTTAAGTAATGTTCTTTCGCTTTTAATTTAAAATTTTACACTATGTTAGATGATCTGGCTATGCGTAACCCACTAAGCCCAATTCTTAGGCATATTTACATGCATTATTTTGCGGTTAAGTTATTCCAAAAATTACAGTTTCAATTTTACGTCAGATATGTTGACGACTGTTTTGTTCTAATGAACATAACTAGTTTCAAAATGACGATCTTTTATTCGTTTTAAATGTTATAGAACCCTCATATTCAATTCACTTGTGAGAAAGAACAGAATAATTGCATTCCGTTTCTTGATGTTCTAGTTTCTCGTACAGAATTCGGCTTTGAAACTACCGTTTATCGCAAACCTTTTACTGTCTCGTTACCTCCTCATCGACTTTCATCTCACCCTCCTAGTCAAAAATATGTTGCATTTAATTCTTTTGTTTACCGTGCTATTAATCTTTGATCGTCACCGGAGCTTCTTAAAGCAGAACTCAACTATCTTAAAGCTGTGGCTCTTGGTAAAAACTATTCTCATACTTTTATTGATTCCATTTTCAAAAAACTTTCTAACAAATCCCAAATGACTATTGTTAAGAGAACTTTCATTAGAAAAAATATGGTTGTTTTGCCATTCTTTCCCTCTGTGAGCTATCAGGTTTCTAAGATTCTCAAACGTTTCAATTTCCAGGTGCCCTCCCCTATGAATAAACTATGTTTCTCTTCTCTTAAGGGGTTACAGTACCTCAAAAATGACCAAAAGACCAAAAAAAATTTTATTGCTTATTTCAAAAGTAAAAGTTATTTAAAACACTCAGAAAAAACAGCATTGTTCTAGCTAAATTATTTAAAAAGTTATGAGTGACTTTAGGGCATACATGCTATGTGTTCTAATGGAAAAGCCAAACTTTAAAGTGCTTTTTCTCGGTGATCAGTTTTTAGTGTTTCTATGTTACTAGAAATGCTAAGGAATTTTTTCTATTAAAGATATCACTTTAAAGCAATATTTTTTGCACTCAGGATAATATATTTAACAAAACTGTGCATGGAATAAGCGTTTTATAAATTACAAAAATTTTTAGGGTTTGTTAAACCTCGAAGAACAAAATTTTCTAAGATTTTTTTACATAAATGGTCACAAAAAATTTTCTAATCAAAATATAAGAAAATGAATGCACAGATTTGTTGAGGTTTTCCTTGTGATCATTTCGCAAAAAGAAATTTTGAAATTAGTGCAGAAACAAAAAAGCCTTAGGGTTTTAAAAAAACTGAAATTTTCTTACATTTTTCAAATTTTCAAAAAAAGTTTTCAAAATTTTTGATGTTTGAAAATAAATTATTGATTTTTAAACAAGTGCAGAAACAAATATTTCAAAGAATTAACTTTTTCACTTAAATTAAAGAAATTTGTTAGAAAGGTACTGTAACCCCTTAAAGATCCCATTCATCATCTTAACAGTTGTGGTATTTCTAAAATAATTGCAATTGCAATCTATCCTATATCGGATAAACGAGACGTGTTTTGAAATTCCGCTTAAAGAAAAATCAGAATTATGTGAAAAAGCAGCAATCAAATAAATCTAGTATTGCGCAACATTATTGAGATAAGAATCATTCTTTCAATTTTAAATCTTATCAAATTCTTCAAAAATGACCCAACCCATGAGGTCTTGATTTTTGGGAATCCTTCCATATTTTGAAAAACAGTTCTGATTTACGATACTCTTACTTAACGATCCAAATGCTATTCCTTATTTTTCTGCATTTGTATAATTTTGCCTTATCCCATTCTTTTTTATTTTTCTGATATGGCTGGCATTTTTCCTATTTTCTACTTGTCTTTATTTTCCTTTTTGTTTTCTTCATTTACCGATTTGTTTCCTTTCATTCTGTGTTTTCTTTTTCTTTTTCTTTTTTTTTTTGTTCTTGCGGTTAATGGTTTTAGCTTTCTGTTTTTTATTATGTTAGCCTTTTGGCTTATCGTGTCACCAATCGAACTCTTTCTTTTCATTTCGTACCTGATACAAAGCTTTGGTTCAATCTTTACTTTCCCATTGGATCTTTCTTGGCTTAAAATTTTCTTATTGGTGTTCGGATTTTCCGTTTTGTTTGCTTTTTAAGCTGTCTGTTCCAGTTGCTTTTGTCGGATGTCTGCGCATCCATAAGCTCACATTTTTTTTGCATTGAAAAAGATGTTCCTTGTAACGCCGAAACACGTGTTTGTAGTATCTCTTCGTATTTGTGCTTCTTTAACGCTGTGATTTTCTTAAATAGCTAATATATTTGGCTAAACTTTAATACATTTCTAGAAAAAAAACTAGTGCTTGCCCACAAGTCAATGCTACTCAAAGATCATTGGTGTGTTGCAGCAACAATTCTCATCTTTTCTATTAGAAACATTTTATCATTCGGAAAAACTAATGTTATATGCTTTCACGGATAAACTGATTATCATAGGAGTTTCTCATTTGCTTTAAATATACATTTTAATGACAAATATTTCATGTCTTACACTTCACTGTATCGTTATTACGTGCCTTAAACAAATTCAAGCAAAATGAATTTACTTGTGAACGAGCTAGAATGCTAGTTGTGTACGGTAAAAAATCAATTTGTGTTAGTATGTAGTTTTTACCATTCTAAATTACTGTGAAAGATTATAATGATAGTGTTGTAAATCAAAAATTTACGGTTTAAGTTAGTTTTTAATTTTCATTAACCTAAACTACTGTTAAGATTGAAATGATAGTATTGTAAAATAAAATTTGCAGTTTGAGTTAATGCATAGCTTTCACTGACCTAAACTGGTGTTAAGCTTAAAATGATAGCACTATACGTAAAAACTTTACATTTAGTGTTAAGCATAGTATTTTCTTCAGAAAGAAAGAGTTAATTAGAATTATTATCTAAATGTATCAAGGACCCCGAATCCTTAAAATTAATAGCATTCGCACAGGGTTATCCGCTAATTTCCGCTTAACATCCACTTCATTATTTGGTTTATCTTCCATACTTATATGGGCGATTCTCTGTAAACTCGTCATTTTTCACACGAAATCTGTCCGGACACGGTTTTTTGAAATGTTCGTATAATTATAATACTATTGCTCAGAAAATGAATCTATTACTTTGGTTTGAAAGAGGGCCAATTGAAGTTTGTGTTTTTCTGATAAATCATGATAGGGGGTAAGTCCCCCGCCTAGTATAACTAGGCAGGGGACTGTGACAGGGGACTGTGTTTTTTCTCTTTGTTGCGCAATATTTGCAAAGCTATTGGAACATAATTAGTTACGAGATTACCTATAAATTTAAGCACAAATCGTGGTCATAATAAGTAATACGTTTTATAATTAAATTAATTGACATTAATAAAATCACTTCCCAGAGGACTGTTTTCGCAACGACCCTGATGCATACTTTCATCACAAATGTGGCTCTCAAACTAAGCAAAGTAGCGTTTTAACACCGTTCTCGGCGATTTCGGCAAATTCACACTGATTACTTTAAATTTCATGCCAAAAAGAATTTGCAAAAGTTATAGATTTTTCGTATTACAGCTTTGAATTTGTTGCAGGGGACTGTTTGAAAAAACTCCGGACAGAATTTACATGTCAATTTTCTGTTTTAGAAATACGTAATTGTACCTTATTTCATAAGAAAAATATAACTTCATTATTCTATTTTTATATATTAATTGCCAAATTTATGTAGTGTTAATAGGTTTTTTGAAATACTATCTTTAACAGTTAGACTAAGGGATTGGGACAGCCAGGGGACTGTGTTTTTGGCGCTTAGATAATTTCTAGAAAAAAAAAATGTTAGCACTCCAAATACAATTAGGCCACAAGGTATTAATGCTTTACTTGTATTAAGAGTGGTAATTACTTTAGTACACTTTATTATTTTTAAAATACTCAGTCCGGACAGCCAATTACCAGTTTACAGAGAATCGCCCATATAAGCGTTGTATATTAGATGTATTGTCGTTTCATCCAAAGTCAAATGGTACAATCTTCAAACTATCTTTACTTAATTTACAGATATAATAAGTACTATATTCGAAATAATATATTACATCCGATGTTAACGTAGTCTGTTCTGTCTTTCTAAGTTATCGACGTCACCAACTTCTGCAAACTTATATTATAAATACATTAAATAGATGTGAGTGAATTTTAGGTTATCTCTGAATCGGACTCAATTTTATTGCATTGGTTTGAGAAACACCCTTTCAAATTTTTAGTAAAGATGATATTTCAAGTCACGTGCAAGTTTTACAATTTTTAGAGCATTATTACGTAAAACAATTTCAGAATATCTACATAAATCCCGTTTCCAACTCTTACAAAAGTCGTGGCATAACCTTTAAAGAATTATACGAACTTGCAGGCATCAATCTCTTTCGCAATGTCGTTTTCAAAAGTTAGAGAACATTATTAATATTTCTCAAAAATATTTTTCAAATGTTCCCCCGTTTCTAGACAAGTTAATTTTCTGGAAACTTAATATAAGAGAGTGAATTTTGAGTTCCCCAATTTAGAATCATTTTTCTTGGGAAAAAGTCTTCCAAAAAGATTAATGATGTGAAATTTATTTTCAAAGAAAGCACTCCAGTTTCTGTTTACCCTAACACTTGAAACTCAAGGGAAATGAAAGTAAAATAGGAAGATTTTTCAGATTGCCTGGAAGGAAATAAACTATGAGTAAATGTTAATATTTTGTATTCCCTCTTCTGGAATTTAAAAGCTGAATATTTTATCACGTTGTTAAATTATAAAAGATTTTTTAACTAACGTCTCAGAAAATGCTAATGCAACAGAGTACAGACAATCGCGGTTGAAAAACGATGAAAAATAGAGCTTCATAATAAGTGAAAGTGATTGAAGAAGTTTTCAGCGACTGGTTTAAAGTTTTTAAAAACTCAAATGGCATTTAAGCCCCGACATGGATTTTACTTTTGAGCCATTAGCGAGAACAATTAATGATAAAATCCAACAATGAGCAGCACGCAGCAATGTTAAACACGTTTAACTTCCTTCTCAGTGCGTTTACGTAGCCGTAGTTTGTCTAACTTACAAACTTTTAATAGTTTAACCAAATTATAAAATTCATATATTTTTCGAAAATACCATGATATCATCTATTTTGAACAGTTATCTCTATAATTATGAGTCCATGCATTAAACTGGTCCATCACAGTTTTAAATAAAATATTTGCATAGTATTAGGGGGGGCATTATGTTAAGGGAATATGTAAATAGGAATACGTCAGCTTAGTTATTTCCAAAAACTTGCAGCACAAGACGATATGTTCCACTTCTGAGTTCACAGAAAAGCAGCCTCGCCAATTAATAATTAAGCAGCTTATATTTTCCTGATGGACACTTTAAATGGGAGCATCCTTTTGTTGCACCGTAGTATTCTTAATGAACTTTACCTCTTTAAAGGTGATTTGAATAACTACTCATTTCTAAACCATTCAGCTTCTTGTTATTCCTGAAAAACATCGTATACGTTGTAGCATATAATGCATTTAAATGTAATCTGGGATCAAAAGGTTTAGGTCTAATGCATAGGCAATCCACACGTCTTAAGTTTTTGTTCATTAACCCAGAGTCCATGCGCAAGTAATTATAAGCAAGTAAAAAAAAAGTCTAGCGTTGAAGAGATGGCACTTGACCCATCCTTTTTTTTTAGAATTGTTAATTTTTCTGAAGTAGTGACAAAGTAGAGAAAAACTGAAGAACGGATTCGCAAATATGTGATTGGTTCTAGCATAGCTTGAGTACTCCACTCAATTTAAGAAATTAGCCAAGGAGGTTAAATCATTTTAGTTTTGTGATGTCGAGACAGATGTCTTATTGGACAGGTCATATTCTAAGAAAGTGTGTGGTCCTTGGATCTTTGAACAGATATTGGTCAAAGACCACAAAGCCTCCGATAGTTCATTTTAATTAAAAATTGGCGAAAGAAGGGTTGCAATAAGGAACGTAAAGCGTGTCATTTTTACTTTTCCGCCAATCAAATGCAGTTACTGCTGCAAATTGCATTCCAATATCAGTTAGTCACATAGCAAAAATATATTTGGAGCACTCTTTTTTCACAAAAAATCAATTGACTCTAAGACCTTTAAGTGTTAATCACCGAAATTTCACACGATATCCTTCATACTTATAATAAAACAATAAACATCAACAAATTTCAACCAGCAAACGATAGTTTAAAGTTAAATTCTCTCACTCAGGATATTTACTGAAATTCATATTGTAATAAATAACAATGTAGTTAAAGAAATGTTGCAGTCGCTAAATTCAACAATGGTTTGCAATAAATGTTGCCTGTTTTTCGGCCTGATATAGTCAAAGAATTATTTCATATTTTATAAAGAATGTCACATCGCCAAAATTGTCGCTAAAATCACAAACATAGCACACGTCAATTTCTTCCTTCTCTACCTATTTTAAGGTTTGAACTCATTTTCTTATTTCATTGAAAAGTGCCATCCCTTCGCGGTTTTATGATACATTACGTGTAGTTTTTTTTTCCCCTTTGCCTTGGCTTATGGGTGATAGTTCACTGCACATATAATCTGTCACTTGTTTGCTACGTTGTATTATTATTCTAGTAGAATCCAAATAAAATTATTATTACTTAAAACCTTGATTTTGGTTCACTCTCTTCACGGTTTTATTGTACCTCATGTGCAAATTGTTAGTGGAAGGCATTCATACGCGATCGTCTTATCAATTAAAATAGATTGCCTTGATATCTATTTACTGGTCTCATGATTAATATTAAGTTCTATTAGTTACTAATAAACTGCTTTTAAACTTTCCATCGCGTCATTTTTCACTTTTAAAGGAGAAGAAATAAAACCTATTCTGGAAAACCGCAATGTTTGAGTAAAATGAGAAATAACTTTGTATTTATGCGATTCAAACCAAAAAAATTCAAATTTTAAAATAAGGACGGCATGATTATGTGTGTGATATGTCTCTTGGCGTCAAAATAAATAATCTAAAAACAGTTTTCCATGCATCTGATGCATACATTTTAGAATAATAAAAATAATAATTAACACTTAGGTGAAGAAAAGTTTATATGTCTAGTAGCATATGTAAAAAAAAAAAAAAAAAAAACTTCTAAGATATATTGAAGAAAATACTTTTACTTTTAGACAATTTGATCCTCTCACCTCATTTTGTTGAAATTTAATGAAACTAATCTGAAACACAGGGCTAGTATCTTCAAGTCACAATAACGAATTTTACGAGATATTTTAAGTAACCTTCAGTTTGTATACTGTACGGGTATTAACTAATCTTATTTCTCTGGAAATTATGCATTTAAGAAATATTACTTGTCACGCAAGTGTAATAAGTACACGTACCATTGTTTTCAATTGCTAAAAGGCGTCGATTATGTAAAAGGAAGTGAACTATATCAGATTTTCCTTAATTTTACTATGTTATTGAACAATTGATTTCACTTATTAAATGATACTAGCTGCCAGGGCTAATGATACTAGCTGCTGATACTAGCTTACTACTTAAATGATACTAGCTGCTAGATTAGCATCCTGCGGCATGTTCATGCATAACGTCCCCCCTCTCTAACTTTTACCTCTTTCTGAAGTTATATTATTTGATATAATTTAACGTTCATTCGATTTCAAGACATACCACGCACGTGGCTCGGCGTTGCACGGACACTGCGTGCCCTGAAAGTAGTGAGGAAAATTTCAAGAAACTACTCCCCGCCAAGGCGGCTCGCTAACAGGCGCTTCACGCCTTTACTTTTTTCCTATATATAAAAAAAAATCCTTCGAATTATTGAGATGCTTCGCGTTCAGTAAGTTCAGCTCACTCAAAGGAAAAAAGCAGAAATAGATACTCAGTTTTTAATATAAGTAGATGGCTTTTCAACAAATGAATGTTTCAAAATATTACAAGTAGCTAGAGATAAAAATACTATGGAAGTGGCGCGCTTATGAGTTTCGTGTTTGATTTAGTTAAGCCTTCATTCAAAATTCTCATTATCATTTTTATTACTGTTTCATAGCAACCACGTTTTGTAAACAATGGATTTCATATTTAATCATTTTTTTGGCTTAATCGCTTTAAATTTGACTACTTGTTAACTGATATCTTCGCTAGTTAAAATCGTATGATTATATAAATTGAAACTAATGAAGCCTGAAAAATTACCTATCTATCGGTACATGGTTCGACTTTCAGTTCATTGGCGTTCAAGAGAAAGAAGCGTGACATAGAAAGATAGAAAGATACTCAGTTTTTAATATAAGTAGACTAGCTGCCAGGGCAGCTAGATTAGCTTCCTGCGGCATGTTGATGCATAGCGTCTCCCCTCTCTAACTTTTACCTCATTCTGAAGTTATATTATTTGATATAATTTAATTCAAATTATATCAAATAATATAACATTCGATTCGTTCATTCGATTTCAAGACATACCACGCACGTGGCCCGGCGTTGCACGGGCACTTCGTGCCTTGAAAGTAGTGAGAAAAATTTCAAGAAAGTACTCCCCGCCAAGGCGGCTCGCTAATAGGCGCTTCACGCCTTTACTTTTTTCCTATATAAAAAATCTTTCGAATTATTGAGATGCTTCGCCCTTTCAAGATGGTGAGGAGAGTTTCAGTAAGTTCAGCTCGCTCAAAGAAAAAAAGCAGACATAGACACTCAGTTTTTAATATAAGTAGATGCAGGGTTGGGGTTTTGAACGTCCAAAACTGGTTTTGGACAGGACAGGTGGGTTTTACTGTCCAAAACTGTCCAAAAGTGTCTTAAACTGTCCAAAAGTGTCTTAAACTGTCTAAAGCATGGTAAAAGGGTTTTAAGCTGACTAATTTCTATTAGCTGTAGTATTGATAATGCATACATCTTAGTTTCTTAGTGTTAATTAGTTATAATTAATTAAAATTTGACAATATTTAACTATATTCGTAATTTTAATATACGTTAAAAAATGAACAATTTTCTCATAACTCCACTGCATAAAAATTTCATAAAATAGGAATTGGTAGTACTGTCAAAGAAACACTCTTGAAGCAGATAATTTCAGCTCCATTTGTAACTTAAAATGTGTAAAACTGAAGTCTTTTGTGGTTTCTTTACAATAATGTTTTCAGTGATGTTCAAATAATTTTTTTAACCTTAGATTGAAAAATAATAAACTGATGATAAAATGTTTTTCACTACTCAAGAAAATTTTTCTATTTTTGATTTTTGTTTTTAATACTGTGTATTTTGTTTCTAACAATATATATATGAAGGGCTCGGGCGTAAATAGTGGTATCTGACAAACTCGAAAAGACGTATTGTTTCAATTTAAAGAAACAAAAATCACTTGTAAAAATGTAATTAAATATACCCGAGACACACAGCACTTAATCAATGTACCGACTTCATTTTTTAAATAGAAAAAACTTGCTACACATACGAAAAATGCCGAACATCATAAAAGTATTGTACAAGAAGCAATTACTAAAGCGAAAACAGAATTCAATAGTGAAGTAAAAGCTGTAGTGACAGATAATGCTCGATTTATGGAAAAAGCAAAAGAACAGTTATTTGAAGGGCTTAATAGTTTACGGTTGCAATGCACATTACTTGAATTTATTAGGACAAGATATCATACCAACTCAAATAATGAAGAACATTGTAAAGGTTCAAAAATTTTTTCGAAATCACCACATACCCAGTGCCCTGTTAAAAGAAATGCCCAACTCAGGAAAACCCCAGCTACCAGGAGAGACTCAATGAAAAAGCCAAGTTACCTGCATTGAAGGTTTTCCTCGCAATAGACCAGCATATCAAAAAATTGTTGAAGAACATGAAAAAGACATAGACAAAGACATTGCCAATCTTATTAATAATTATAATTTGTTCAAACAATCAAAGGACACACTAGTACAATTAAAACAATTGCGGATTCTTTGGATAGTTTACAAAGCGACACTGGGACAATTATACAAATACAAATACAAATGTGGCGACCAGCAGCAGGCTCAGGGCCCAACTTGGCTGGTCCTAGTCAAATTAAAGACCCCAATGAAGATCAATGGCCCTCTTAAAGCCAACTACTCCATTGCTCTTTACCGCCTCTTCCGGTAAGCTGTTCCAAGTTCCCACTACCCTGCTAAAATAGTAATTTTTTCGAATTTCCAGGTTCGCCTGAGGTTTAAACAGCTTAAAACAATGACCCCTTGTCCTGCTTTCCTTGCAAAACTCCAACCCTGCAACATCATTCATTTTAATAAATTTAAATAACTGAATCATGTCCCCTCTGGTTCTCCTTTGCTCAAGACTATACATATTAAGCATTCTAAGTCTGGAATCATAGTCTAAATTAGAAAATCCATTTACTAACCTTGTAGCCCTTCTTTGTACCCTTTCCAATAAATTAATGTCTTTCTTCAGATAAGGAGACCAAAACTGAACAGCATACTCCAAATGAGGTCTTACCAAACTTCTATATAGAGGCAGAAGAACCTTCTTAGATTTGTAATTGGTGATGCTTGTCGTGTATGGTTAAAGTTACTTAAAGAAGATTGTCTGAAGCCTCACATTACTAAAATTTCGAAACGTGTAAATCAATCAATGCAACCCTTTCATTTTCTTGCATATTTATTAAACCCTAAGTATAAAGGAGACGGCTTGTCAATCGCTCAAAAAGAAATGCTCCTTCTTTTTTGATTCAGAAATTTCCTGCAAGCAAATCACTTCTAATTGCCTACGAAGCTGAAGCTGCTCCATTTCCTTCCACTTATTTTTCAGAAACCGGAAGGAATGCTAATCCTGTTACATGGTGGACTGCGATCGCCAAATTACTGGAACCAGAAGGATATTCCAATGAGTGTTTTAAATATATTATTCTTTTATTGTCATGTCCTGCAAGTTCAGCCTCAATCGAGAGAATGTTTTCAAACTTTGGCATAATTCACTCAAAACTCCGAAATCGTTTAGGGGTAAATACGGCAGCTAAACTGGTCATGTGCTATCGGATGTTAAGAGGACCAATTGAACCAGATTACTAATGTGTACATATGTATATACATATTTTTTTTGAATTGTACTACTTTTAAATTTATTCCTAATATTTTGTGAAATAATTAAATATTCAGTAAATGTCGCTGTAACATTCTCAAATGTTGTGTATCTTTTTAATTAGTTGCAAAACTGATTTTTTGCATTTAAGTCGATTATTGTACCTTTTGAACACCCTCATTTGCATCTATATTTAAAAGAAGTTTAGCTAGTATTAAAAATAAAATAATATAAACTTATGAGAACTAATTCATTTTTTAATGAAGAATAGTAACTTCTAAGTAGCTAGATTAGTATCAGCTGAAAATCTTATATATGTTTTTATGTACATATTTAAATGTTTACATTAAATAAATTAAGTCTTAACTTCAAGTATAATTTTGTGCTTTTGATATTTGTTCAAAATATAAAATTGTACTAAAAATGTAGTTTTGGACAGTTTAGGACAGTTTTGGACACATGGGTTTTGGACAGGACGGTTTACACCATGGTTTAAACCGTGGTTTTTACCGTTCTGTCCAAAACCTTGCCAACCCTGAGTAGATGGCTTTTCAACAAATGAATGTTTCAAAATATTACAAGTAGCTAGCGATAAAAATTCTAAGTAAGTGGCCCGCTTATGAGTTTCGTGTTTGATTTAGTTAAGCCTTCATTCAAAATTCTCATTATCATTGTTATCACTGTTTCATAGCAACGACGGTTTGCAAGAATAGATTTCATATTTAATCATTTATTAGGCTTAATCGCTTTAAACTTGACTACTTATTAATTGATATCTTCGCTAATTAAAATCGTATAATTATATAGATTGAAACTAATGAAGCCTGAAAAATTACCTATCTATCGGTACCTGGTTCGACTTTCAGTTCATTGGCGTTCAGGAGAAAGAAGCGTGACATAGAAAGATAGTTAGAAAGATAGTTAGAAAGAAAGATAGTTAGAAAGATACTCAGTTTTTAATATAAGTAGATTGTTTTTAACCAAAACTTAAATTTCTCAAAATGTAATTGTACCTAAGTTTTCATTAACTAGTCGGATAAGTTTTTTTTTTTTTTTTTTTTGTAACGAGCGTCAATACTACGTTTGAATTAAAAGACAGAAACATACATTCACTTCGACTTTCATTTTCTACTTATTTCTTTTTAAATGCATTACAGGGATCAGATAGTGCGTGAGATTGAATTGACTAAACATCTCACCAATTCATACACACTGATCATTATTTTAGAAATTAAGTCATCACTTTCATTACTGACACATGACTGTTTCATGCAGCATAATCACGTTTGAATAAGGAATTTTGTAAAGATATGAATTAATTTATCAATTGTTGAAATTAATTTATTAATCTAACCCTAACTAAGATGGGTGGGGGGCATTGTAAGTTTAATATAGCATAAAATTGGGTCATTAGTTACAGTCAAAGAGGTAATGTATGCTTCTACGTAATTACCAGTATTTGGAAAACTCACAATGCATTATTTCTGCTTCATAAATCATATCGCACCCTTGCTACAAAAGTGCCACAACTCAAAAAACTACATTTTCCAGGAATTGCAAAAAACTGTTCCGGGCTGACTAGGCACATTTTAGTATTTTTGAATTTGTCAATATGAAGACCGATATATCTCAAACTACGATCGTTAGTTACGCACGTTACTCTACGAAGGCTGGACGACAACTCAAAATACGGCATTTCAGTGGATGTGGTCTGATGCATCTTGAAAACAACAAAACGCCATAACTGCCCTTTGGCGGCTGATTTTTCAATGCAACTTCCGGCTCTTTTGAAGATTGGTAGAGACGTATAAACTACGTCTAATGACGGTCATAACTCAAAAATTACAATTTTTGAGTTGTGGCACTTTTGTAGCAAGGGTGCGATATGCTTTCCAACTCATTCTGAAAATAAATCAAATCACCCGTAATGTTTGAACAAAGAATAAAGAATTACCTTTACATTTGTTGTTCGTTTTGAAATCTGCAACTGGTGGGCACCATTAGCGCTGAGCGAAGAATAATCCAGCCTTTATGTCAATTCTTAACGATATCTATTAGACAGCGCCATTATCATTATGAGTAAGGAAATCACTTAAAATTTTTTATTGATGAAAATTATCATTATGATTCTCTTAACGCTTCGTAATGGGACCATTTTGTGTGTTTGAGCTAAGGTTTCTTTATTTGATATATTTTATTAAATACCCAAAGTATTTTCAATTGCTCTTAGTAAATATGTTTTCTTTTGTTATTTTCCTAATTTGGAACCAAACTAGTTTTATTTTACTTTTTCCATATGCTAAGAAAATGCTAAGAAAATTCTTTCGACATTTTTCGTCTACTTTCCCGTTAAAGTAAAGAATTAAAAGCGGCTCAATACACCTTAAAAATATCGCCAAGTCCAAAAAAGAAGCGAAAAAAAAAAACAATAAATGAATAAATAACTATTAGAAAATTGCAAAGATTTTTGAGATGGGGAAAATATTTGTATGTCAGTCTGTCTGCCCCCCTTCCCCCTGATAATTTTTGAATGAACACTCCGCTTTGTTTTTTTTTTTTTTTTCTTTTTTTTGTAATTATAATTGGAGATAAAGCAGTGAGTAACCGGCCCCTTTTATTGGAAAGTTCTCGGCGAGCGCACTGCATTACCGCATTTATCTTTTCAGAATGGACTTATTTTCATGCAACTTTGAACCATTAACACACACAACCTGACCCCCCCCCCCCATAAATTTGGAATGAACAATCCGATTTGAACAAACTTTTTTTTCGTTTTTAGAAGTCAAACTTATATGCTAAAAATATATGTTTGATATACATTTGCACTGTTAGAGAATTAAGAGAACATCACTAGGGTGGGGCGAAAAATAAAAAGTTTTTCAGATCAACTTCTAATAGTTTCCAAAAGTTGTCTTTGGTGATAGTTAGCTTTTGTGCAAAATTTGAGAAGAATCGGTTAATATCTTCAGGGGGCGCTGCGATCGCAAAGTTTTATCATAGCTTTTATCGGGATTTTATAGTTAAAATATGAAAAACAATGCCGTTAGCTAATCTCATTGCATTTTTTACTCATAAGATATATTCATGCATTCAAAGCATATGAAATGACTCACAAAAAATTATTTTATATAATATATTTACATTTCAAGCATTTAAAAAGAAACTAAAACGTGAAAAAAAGTGATTTTTTAAATATAAATATATCATATAAAATAATGTTTGTGAGTTTATTTCATATGCTTTTAATGCATGAAAACATCTTTTGAGTAAAAAAAACGCAAAGAGACCAGCTAAAGGCATTCTTTTTAATATTTTAACCATAAAATCCATAACAAAGCTATGGTAAAACTTTGCGATCGCAGCGCCCCCTGACGATATTAACCGATTTTTCTCAAATTTTGCACAAAAGCTAATTATCACCAAATACAACCTTTGGCAGCTATTAGAAGTTGATTTGGAAAACTTTTTATTTTTCGCCCCACCCTACTGATCACATGCTAAAATGTTGTTAAACAAAGCTCGTTTAGTTCGTGACAAAAGTTCTTGTTTATAAATGAAGTGGTTATAACAGCATTCCCATGCAGTTGTTTAATTACTTATTCGCAAAACTGTAAATAGCTCAAATATACGTAGACACAATACTCGTAAGTTGCATAGAAATTACTGAAGCGTTCGCCGGCCATCTTGTTTATTGGTCGGAAAAGTCAGACTGGGGATGGGGAGGTTCCGGGTTTGAATCCTGGTTCGGGCATGGATGTACTTTCTCTCTCCTGTCTTTGTCATTTCCTCGTGTGAATGTGTTGTTGTGCTGTAAACAGCCCAGGTAACGCAAAAAACGTTTTAACGTTTTATAAACGTTTTTAATCCGTTGTCACAACGTTAATAACCATTTTACAACCTTTAAAAAACGAAGTGTGCTACTTGGGAGTTGCCTACCCTATAAACGGGTCCCTCACTGTAAAAAATGGATGTTGTTTTTACAGTATAATACCGCTAATTTTATTGTAATACATTGTAAAAATTTCTACTTTTACAGCAATAAACTGCAAAATTGCTAGTTTTGCAGTACTGAAGTGTAAAGTTGGTAATTTAACAGTTTATTATCGCTTTATAGCTTTAAACTGGAAATCAGGCACGTCATTTAGGGGAAGCATGGGGGGGGGGGGGGGTCAATTGCCCCTTCCCTTTTGCCTTTGGGATGTCACTGTATTAGCATATATGTGGGCGTGGTTTTTGCCACTTTTTGGTAAATTTAACATTGTGTATGCACCCTTTGAAAAATTCGAAGTGACATCCCTACTGGAACTTTTGCAGCCAGTATTATACTCTTGTTTTTAGAGTATAATACAGCTAAATTTTACGGCAATTTTCATAGTTTATTACGGTGCATTTTACGGGTTTAAATTGGAATCTCGGCTGCCAGTATTAAGGGCTGGTTTCCTAAAATCGTCCCCGACGCCGAGCGCGACGCACGCTGGAATCAGAACCCGTTTGATTGGAGCATGGCATGAAGTGACGTCAATCTGCGGCTCAGGCGCATGCGCAGAAGGCGGCGGCTTCTGTCGACTCGCCAGAGATCAACGATTTCACTACTAGGAAACCGGGCCTTAACACTGTAAAAACAACAGTTCATTTTTTGCAGTGCTGTGGCATACGTGTACTACGGAAGTCAGACTTCACACTAAAGGCCGGCACAGATGGAAAAATGAAGCAGGCGCACCTCAAATTGAAAGCTTAGCTGGCACACGACAAAAACAGCAAAAACAAATAGGAACACGTAACTCCGTATCTACCAATCAGTAAGATGATTTGTTCGAGTCATTTGAGAAAAATATCTGAATGTGTATCAAGTGCAAATGACAGTACAAGTTGGAAAAGTGAAGCAGCACACTCCAAATCGCAACGTAGCTGGCATAAACCAAAAACTGAAACATTTACTTTAACAAGAAGTTCTGTCAAGAACTAAACGAGCCTACTTTCCCGTACATCGACATAGGCATTGTAGCATCTGATCAATATTCTCTTGATTATCTAAAACTAAAAATTATGTCAAACATATCTTTTTGCACTTAAAGCTGATTTCTGAAAGCAAAATATACCCCTCTCATCAGATAAAATAGACACGTAAAAAGTAAATAAACGAGTCAATAAAGTTTTGTCGCACCTTTAAAAGAATGTAACTGCTATAGTTCTTCCGTAGAAAAATTCCACAATCGTTTTCAAAAGAAAAAGAAATAAATAAATAAAATAAAAGTACAAAGAACTTCAAAACACATTTTATCAAAGAAAGAAAAAAAACTCGTTCGTTAATAAAATGTCTTGAATTTCATTTTTAATCCGTTGCCAGTTGTTAAATATAAATAAGGAATAAAATGCTCTCGTGAATGAAAAATTTTTGTTAACAAAAAAAATCGTCTGATAAAAAAAAATAATAAATTAAACAAAACAAATAAATAAATAAACAAAAAATCGTCTGCCCAGTCAGTCATTTTTTCTGAGCCTGCATTTCCGCCATGTTTGCGGAGTCGGAGTCGGAATCAGAGTCCTCACAGAAGATTATTCAAAAAAGTACTTTACAATACATTATTTATCACAACCATTTTCTTACAAAGTTAGTTTGAAGGAAATCCGCCTTGAAGTTCAGAATCAACATTCAATTTAAATTTCTCCGTAGGCGCTCATGTTAAAATGTTTTCTGAACGGTTCATCATTGAACGAAAAATGGTTCAAATTGAAAAGTGAAATATAAGAATGAGCCTCTCCGAGATCTTTCAAACAAAAAAAAGTTTATTCAATTCGGACGGTTCACTTAAAAGTTATTAGGTGGGGAAAGGTTGTTTGAACAGTTCAATGTTGAACAAAAAAATATTCAAACTGAAAATTTAAATACTGTAATGAAGCATCCTGGCTGAGATCTTTTGAACAAAAAAAAAGTTTGTTTAAATCGGAATGTTCATTCAAAAGTTATTAGGTGTGAGAGCTTGTTTGAACGGTTCAATGTTGAACAAAAAATTGTTCAAATCGGAAATTTAAAAACGGGGATGAAGTATCCTTGCCGAGATCTTTCGAACAAAAAAAAGTTTGTTTAAATCGGACGGTTCACTCAAAAGTTATTAGGGGTGAGAGCGTTTTTGAACGGTTCAATGTTGAACGAAAAATTGTTCAAATCGGAAATTTAAAAACGGGAATAAAGTATTCTTGATAAGATCTTTCGAACAAAAAAAACTTTATTCAATTCGAACGGTTCACTTAAAAGTTATTAGGTGAGGAAAGGTTGCTTGAACGGTTCAATGTTGAACGAAAAATTGTTCAAATCGAAAATGTAGATACGGGAATGAAGTACCCTTGAAAAGACCTTTCGAACAAAAAAAAGTTTGTTCAAATCGGACTGTTCATTCAAAAGTTAGTATCGCGGGACCGGTTGTTTGAACGGCTCAAAGTTGAACCAAAAATTGTTCAAATCGAAAAATCAAATATGGGAATGAGCTGTACTCGCCGAGATCTTTCCAACAAAAAAAAGTTTGTCCAAATCGGAATGTTCATTCAAAAGTTATTAGGGGGGGACAGACAGACCGACAGACCGACCGACCGACAGACCGACCGACACACAAATTCCCCATCTCAATACCCTACTTTCAAATTTTTAATTTTTCGATATTTATTTAATTTTTTTGTTTCTTTTTGACTTTTTTTTACTTGGCGATATTTTTTGAACTTGGCGATATTTTTTGGACTTGGCGATATTTTTTGGACTTGGCGACATTTTTTAGATGCATTAAGCCAATTTTAATGCTTTTTTCGTCTCTTTTATTTTTAACGGGAAAGTAGGCTAAAAACCGGTTATGTTATACGGATGATTCTCTGTAAACTTGTGATTTTTCACACGAAATCCGTCCGGGCACAATTTTTTGAAATGTTCGCATAGTTGTAATACTATTGCACAGAAAATGAATATTACTTTGGTTTGAAAGAGGGCCAATTGAAGTTTGTGTTTTTCTGATAAATCGTGATAGGGGGTAAGTCCCCCGCCTGGTATAACTAGACAGGGGACTGTGCCAGGTGACTGTGTTTTTGCTCTTTATTGCGTAATATCTGCAAACCTATTGGAACATAATACTGTAAATATATATATTTATTTAATATACAAGCTTATAACGTTTTCTATTTAGATTAATATTATTTGTAGCTTGCATTTGTATTTAGGGTGTGTAATGCAGTTTTTTTTAAGTTATCCAGACAGAAAAAATAGCCATTGTTTACAGAAGTGGCCATTTATGTAAATAGATGTGCACTTTAACGTTTAAAGAATTATGAATGAGTTTCACTGAAACACATTGCGCGGCAGGTACCCGGGCAGAGCCGGGTACCCGGCTAGTATAATACAAATGGGTAACTTAAATACGAAAATTTCAAAACGCACGCTTTCCCTGCGATCGCTAATACTCTTGCTCTCACAGATTTACCTGGCAGTAGGGTGGATCGAAAAAAACGAATGTTTTAATCTTAATTTGTAATACCCACCTAAAAGCTGTGCATGAGTAAGAACAATACACATGTAAAATATTATCATGTTTGTATAACTCCTTTAGGGTCTTCCCAGTGCTTAAATTTCTCTTAAAGTACGAAACAATGTCAACTTTTTAAAATTATAAGTACAAATAATCACTATTTTTGTTCAAATATCACTAAAATGCTCCTTTATAGCCTACTTTCCCGTTAAAAATAAAAGAAAGACGAAAAAAGTATTAAAAGTGGCTTAATGCATCTAAAAAATATCGCCAAGTTAAAAAATATCTCCAAGTTAAAAAAATATTGCCAAGTCCGAAAAAAAAGCCAAAAAGAAATAAAAAGGTAAAATGAATATCGAAAAATTAAAAATTCAAAAGTAGGGTATTGAGATGGGGAATTTGTGTGTCGGTCGGTCGGTCTGTCAATTTGTCAGTCAGTCTGTCGGTCTGTCAGTCGGTCTGTCGGTCGGTCTGTCGGTCGGTCGGTTTGTCTGTCCCCCCCCCCCCCAATAACTTTCGAATGAACATTCCGATTTTGACAAACTTTTTTTTGTTGGAAAGATCTCGGCGAGTATAGCTCATTCCCATATTTAGTTTTTCGATTTGAACAATTTTTGGTTCATCTTTGAACCGTTCAAACAACCTGTCCCTTTTGAGTGAACAGTCCGAGTTGAACAAACTTTTTTTTGTTCGAAAGATCTTATCAAGGATACTTCATTCCCATATTTACATTTCCGATTTGAACAGTTTTTCGTTCAACATTGAACCGTTCAAGCAAGCTGTCACCGCTAATAACTTTTGAGGGAACAGTTCGATTTAAATAAACTTTTTTTTTGTTCGAAGGATCTCAGCAAGGATACTTCATTACCGTATTTAAATTTTCAATTTGAACATTTTTTCGTCAACATTGAACCGTTCAAGCAACCTTTCCCCACCTAATAACGTTTGAATGAACCGTCCGAATGGAATAAACTTTTTTTTTTTTTTTAAGATCTCGGAGAGGCTCATTGTTTCTGGCGCTTAGATAATTTCTAGAAAAAAAATTTAAATTGTTATCACTCCAAATACAATTGGGCCACAAAGTATTATTGCTTTACTTGTATTAAGAGCGATAATTACTTTATTACACTTCATTATTTTTGAAATACTCAGTCCGGACAGCCAATTACCAGTTTACAGAGAATCGCCCATACAACAATCTAACAAACAAAACGCGTGATTTACATCCATCGCTTTTGTGGAAATACCGACATTATGACACAATGCATTGCAATTATTATTCCTTGTGATTTGATTAGGATTATGCCCAAAACACTTGTTGCATGGAAATGAAAGAATCCCCTTTATGCCCATGTATTGAAACACGTATCTATGAAACCCTCTGAGGCAAAAAAGAATGAATACTTTCCTTTTGGGAATTACGCAGATGTATCGAACAGAGTAATTGATCGTGGACCACTGAGAAGAAATCATTTCGAACAAATATTCTGTCGCATAAACTTTGGTAATAAAGACACTAATGAAAGAAGTTCTTTCAAAGTCCTAGTAGCTTCAACAAATAGTAAAACTATTTTATACAATAAGACGAATTGGCTTTGTATCTGACAATTTCACGTTTCTGCAATTACCAACTGCTGTTTTGAAAATTTTTATTGGTATATTTTTTTAAAACGTCCGTTATTTATTTATTTTTTTCAAATTTTTATGTTACATAGTTGATTTATTCAAATTTCTTAAAGTTATAGTCTTGTATTGATTTCAGATTATCTTTTCAGCTTTTTATTCATACTAAATATAATGTATGCTACATAACTAACTAACCGCTTAATACACTAATGCACTCGATCACTTCTGAAATTACAAGCAATCATCAAAAAAGATTTTTAAACAACAAATGCGCAGATCTAAAATCAAATGTAGTCAATGTACCTACATATATATAATAAAATAAAAAATAAAAATATTAAGTCAGAGTATAAAAAACTACTTTTTAGATTGTTCAACGTCAAAAAATTATCCGTGACTATAGTTTGCAAAAAAAAAAAGGAAATGGAAATAAAATCAGTAAGATGAGAAAAGATTTCTCGCCGGCAAAAAAAGGGGAAAAAACACAACAGAATAATAACAATAATGTATAATTCAAACAGTTAACTTTAGTCACCACAAAGTTGGCATCACATTTTCGTTTCCTTGAAGAAAAAAAAACCTGACTGACAGGGTTTTACTCCTTTGCCATTTAAATATTCTCACTATTTACATTTTATCTCACCTTTAAATAGCCAACATATAATGTAATACACAAAAGATGACCATCTATTAAAATTTGTACTTCAATGCAATTCCAAATTTATACCTCTCAATATTTATGCTTTGTATAGTTTGAAGCAAATAACCTATAAATAATAACGCTACTTGACAATTTTCATGTTCTTTTCATGACACTTTTTCTAAATCATGTCGTTATAAATCTTCCCTCTTTCAAGTCTTTGATACGAATAAATTGTTGACCATGTCTCCCTTTATTTTCTTTGAAGCCTTACAATGTGTACGAAGGAATGGTAACATATTTTTGCGACTCATTTTTCTTACAAGTGTGTACATCAATTGCTCTTTTGTGATATCTTGACAGAAATGTTCAGTGATTATCAAGAAAAATAAATATCGGGTTGTACTTATCCTTGAGACGCTGAAAGCACATGTCGATGAAATATTAAGGGTGTCATTTGTTTTCTATTATCTATATTTATGTTGGATTATTTGTCTTCTTGAAGAGAGACAATTGTGTACGGATGTCTTGTCACTAATGACATCTTTAACTATCAATAATTGATGGAACTACCCATCAAGATTTTCTAGAGATAGAAGCCAATATTTAAAGTACGCTAGAACTCGTGCCAGGTATAGATGATTCTACTGCTCAATCAAAAGCCTTAAAAATGATTAGGGGCAACAATTCTATCATTGAAATAGTCTGAAAGTGCATGTTTCGAATTCAAATGCTTTTAAAATCTAATAATTTTTACAATATTGCATGATTTCAGTTCTTCATTTTTCACTTTTTGATTATAATTAATTTCCCTCATTAATAATGATTTTTTCTTTAAATATAACACATTTCACTTCTAATTAAAGTACTGTAGGCTATCTGACTCTGCATACTGCAATTTGACTAGACAAATCTTTGAGATACATTGCTTCAATGAACTCTCGTCTAAATTTCAAATAACATAAACATAAATCTTACATATTCTTTAAAAGCTCACTTTCTTTCAGTCCTTTTTTCATAGTAATAAACAAAATTGGGTAATACTTCATCATAATAAAGTTGTACAAGGTACATAAATAACTTAGGTAAATATGTACTAATTTCCAAGGAGTAACTCTCATAACGAGTACCTCTAATTTAGTTTTTGATGATCAGCAATTATCAAAAACAGTTTTTTCATAAGGTTGAAAAAAAAAAATATCGCAAGTTTCTAAACAAAACAAAAACAAAAGAAAACTTTTTACATTACTTCTCTACTAATAATAAAGCTGAAAGTTTGTCTTTCTTTCTTTCCTTCTGTCTTTCCTTCTGTCTGTCTGTTACGCGCGTAGCGCCAAAACCGTTCGGTCGATTTTCATGCCACTTGGTACAAAATTAGTTTGTAGCATGTAGTTTTGCACCTCGAAGCGATTTTTCGAAAATTCCATTTCGTTCTTTTTCTATTCGAGTTCTTAGTGGAAATTCGATAAAATAGAGAAGAAATATTTCACACACATTTTCAAGTCTTATGTCATTCGAAAACTTGAAATTTTCTGCACAAAATGAAGTTTTTTCGAAGTTTCTACGATTATCAGGAGAGCTGTAACAATTGTTTTTAGAATCCCGGAATTCAAGGCTTACCTTCAGTAAAGCAAGCCAAACGATTCTAAAATGGTTAATGAAATGAATTATTTTACCAGCGGAAATCAACTTTTCATGTTGTTACCATGGTTACGTGTTATATACGTGACATACTTATTTTTGTTTCGTTCTTTTTCCAGCATTGCCAGACGTAGTATTTTTGATACTACGGTAGTATTCTTTCGGCCCAAATAAGGAGCGTAGTATTTTTCCGGCAACCCTGTTTCCAATATACTAATGACTTAATTAAAAGATTTGGCGGATTTTTTTTTTTTATTTTTTTTATTTTCATAGATTTTGCATTTTAGCAATATTGATTTTGGCAACAGTCGCCCATTTAGCGAAAAAGGGGTACCCAAAGCACAAAGATTAACCAAATATCGTATAAATTGCGACATTGCAACGTTCTTTTTAAAGTGTTTCATTTCGGAAAATAAGGAAAGGAAACTTTCTTCTTCTTTCAAATTTTGGTAAGATTTCTGTTGGTTTCTGTGAGCAACAAAATTATTCTTATTTTCTCTTTTGGCTTATTTTTGCGCTCCCCTTGGGGTTTCATTTGAATGTCACAAGGGGATGCTTTACCCCTTTTATGGAGTAAATCAGTGTTAATTTCAATGCAGATGAATTGGCGCGACCACTTGGTGATATTTCGCCAAGCCTTTGGTCGCCAAGTATTTGTCGCCAATTTAGCGACAAGTTTGGCGATTAAAAAAACTTTTTTTTTTGGTTCAATTTGGCGCTATTGGCGATATTTTGCGAAAAATCCACTGAATGATGTTAAAAGCGGCGATATTTAGGAGATTAATCATTGTAAAACATTTTTTTGCATTGTTTCGTGGCAACCTAGGGATACAAATGTTTGAATTGTTATCTTGCTCCCTCCAAGCACTATTTTAGCACTTAAGTCATCTACTAAGAAATGTACACGTAAAAGGAAGTAGTGTAAGGTCCATACCAAATTTTTATGTCATACTTTGAAGGAATTGTAGTTGAATTATAACTAAAATAGAGTATTTTTTCTGCTATATTAATTATTTTACAAATGAACTTTTAACTTTATACCACGGGCAAAGCCGTGCGGGTACCGCTAGTCTATAAATAAATGACAAAAAACCCATTACAAACACACACACATGGTCAAGCTAAAAAAACGGGTCCAAGTAGAAAAGCGGAAAAACATATTTAACCTAATGTTTTTCTATAAGGGTAATTACGTTTTCGACTAGGTAATATTTGAAATTAAATAGAGTCTCGATAAAGACTTCCTTTAGGTGTTTTAGCCTTTAAATGCACATCCGTTTTAACACTGAAGTCGAGACACACGAACCCTGTCAAAACCTTTGATTGATGAACGAATCTCGCTTCACCAGAAAATTGACCATGCCTTGAGTTTTGTCGTTCGTTGTTGAGGAAAATATAGTACCACTATAATATGGTTTTTGAAAGATGATTTCCATGGAAATTAAGAAACATCTTAGCTACGAAAAATGTTGAAAACTAAATTTATTTTAATATTGCATCACACGTTTCAGATAACAGCCGTATTTGTTTTATTGTTTTAGAAGTTTTCATTGTCAATTTTTAAATTCTGCTCTGAAAAATTTTATCTTTATGTGGGTAACAAGGTATTATTTTTTAATGTTATTGAAACTTGAATGAATAATATTGTAGTTAAGAAAAATAGTATTCGTAGTATTATTTTTATTTTTTTTTTTCATTAGTGTCATTGCTGGTAATAGTGTTGTACTGTTTTTGACATTATCTGTGCATTTCTTTTTCTGCTCAGTATAATTAACTTTTTTTTTTGTTTTGCGTTAGTACTTTTGTTAGCGTTGCAAATATTTCCTACTGTTTATAATTACTTCCTTTATTGCATTATTAACATTATGCTTGAAATTCCATCTGAAGGGTCAGGGGGAAAAAGATGAAAGTGATCAAAAAGCGATTTCGAGAAAAAAGATTTGATTTCTCGTAACTCCGTGTGTAGTTGATAAAGTTTTCTTGCACATTTCGGTCGATTCTCATCTTTTTTCCCCCTTGTTGTTCTACCAGATGATAGTACTCTTTCATAGTGCCTAGATAGTGCTAATATCTCAAAATTGAAGAAAAAGTGAATTTTATTCTTTTCCTTTGGCCCTTCATCTGTTAAAAATCAAAATAATGAAATTCTACAAATTCTGATACTAAAATTATTGTACACTTTTCACATTTAATGTAAGACACATGAACTGAAATTGATAACAAATACTTCCCTACTAATATTCTAGCAATATGCTTGTGTGGTACAAAGAAGGTTTTATATACATTACCGCTTAGAAGTTTACATAGTGTTTAAAAAATACCTTAAAGTATTTAAAATGCGTAAAAAACTGCAATTCATACCGGTTGTTTCCCAATGGTTACTCAAGGCACACAAAAATGCCCTTGTTAATCTGAAAAGCCTCTTCTATCACACTTAAACGGAAACACTTCTTTTATTAATTTCTTTCCTCATTTCTCTCCCTTTTTTTACGTTTCCACAATGCATCATTTTCCTATATTTATCTTTTAATTAAAAACTTTATTTTTACTGTTATTTCAAGTTGCATCAGTAATTGCAGCTTCAAAATCATAATTCACTGCACAATTAAATATACGAACGAAATATCTTTTTTTTTCTGGAAACACCTGCAACTGTATCCCAATCGGAAAGCTACAGAAGCAGCCTAATTTGTGTTTTTCTTATCAATCTAAGGAATATTAATTGTCCAATTTGAAAACGGAATTATCTCAATGAATGCAAATGAAGACAATAATTGCTTTCTCTTTAATTTATGGATCGGGGATTCAAATTAAAAGAACACCGAGGAAAATATTTTTTTTCTTTATGAAATCAAAGAACAATGGTTAAATTTACCCGTAATTAGATATGACGTTCTTTCTTACAGTTTAAATTAGATTTTGAAACTAGTTTTAGGATTCCCCCTCTCCCTCCCCCCACACATAAAGGGATAGTTATTTTATTCTATCTACTTTTATACAGTACAGATACTTCGAATAATTTTATACTTGTGTATGTCTTCTTCTTATCTCCCAACTGGTCTGACTACGTCAGACCAGCTAAAGCATTGACCCTGAAGAAGTCCGCAACCAGCAGAGGAGACGAGTAAAAATCCTCTGGTAATTCCGAGACAGTCCAAAATGTGTTTGGAGGAAGCGCGGTGTTGGTGGCATTTGGTACACTGGGGAAAGGTTTTCCCGCCATCCGTGTATTTTAAGGTAATGATAAGACCACTGGTCAGACGTGTTAGGCAGGTGTAGTATGATCTGTCTCCTGATAAGGTGAGAAAGAAGATTGGTACTTGTGTATGTAAATAGTTTTAGTACATTGTATTGCAGATTCTGACCTTAACTCAACATAACTCACTCCAGGGTCGCCTGTACCTACAACAACTCGTGGTTTAACTGGGATAGGACCCTGAAGAGAGCTCTGTTCTTTTTGAACCAGACCAAGGGCCGAGCAAACCCTTGGCCTAGCACCCCCAGAGGTATCGTTTCACTTGGAGGACCTCCAGACCACGACACTTCTAACGTCCCCCAGCCACCATTTAACAGGACGGTGGATCTTTGATCGGCTGGGATCGAACTCTGCACCAAACGACCACGTTTCCATAACCCAGCCAATTCAATCCTTTAGAAGAACTTCGAAACCAGGACTGTGAACATTAGAAAACAGTGAAACCCCGATTTTACATCCCTTCAATCTACGCTTACCACTTATTTTACGTTGTGGTTTTTTTAAGCAGGTCCCAGTTTATCCATACACAAATAATGTCCACATATTTTACGTTGTCTCGCACTTTTTACTTATTTTACAGTCCTTTGAGAAACGTCTAATCAGGGTTTCACAGTATTTAATATTTAAAGGACACTTGACGTGACCAAAAGTTGTAGAATTACAACTTTTCCATGTAATTCCCAAGATAATAAAACATTAATCCCTTTCTATCTAGAGTTTGTTGAGAGATTACAAAAATGAGTGGTATACCCATGGTCTTTACCTTAAGTACAACTTAATGAATAGTGCATCAGCTACAAGATTAGTTTATTATCGTCTTAAGGTGATTTTCTAATAAAGAAAATTATTTCACCAATACTTCTTTTTGAATAAAAAAAGTAATAGTCCAATGTTCTGACTGTTTTATGCTGAAAAACCAATCGGACGTTGCAGCGTAAAATGCAATGGATTTAGTTTCATGAAAAAGTAACTAGTTTTGTTCATTGATTAAAAAACGAAAAGAGAGAAATTTACTGTTACACATTTTGTTAAAAAAGGTTATTGCCATACTGTTTCCTTCCTATTTTGATTGACTTGCTGCAAATTTGTCAATAAATTAATTTTGTTTTTATTACATTTAAGAAACTTTGAAGGCGCAACGGACTCGTAATAACAAAACTTCTTTTGCGATTTTTAGTTTCTGTAACTTCGAATGAAGAGCAACATTTCTTTTAATGCACTCGGAAGCTACTGCTTGTAAATTACTTTTAAATGATGATTTAAAGTTTGTGTCGTATCCGTTACATTGCAATATTAGGTTTAGAAATTTAAAAAAAAGCAAATGTTGTGTGGTATTAATTATTTAGAAATTCTAATAATATGGTTAATAGTTGCACTGCTTTTGTTTGTAAAACTTTAAAAAAAAAAAAAGTTTTACAACACTATTTTCAGGAAGTGACAGGCCTTTAACATTTTATTCCCCGATGAAACTCAGAAGTCCTGCTTATATTAATTTATTATTATGAATACTAAATAGCTGTAATTATGATGGTACTTGACTGTACTTCTCTAAGAAGTCGACAGATAGTACCTGCGATAGGAAACAGTTTTCTTAGGAGCCCTAAGGCGTGGGGGCCTTAGACCCTCAAAACTTGCACATTACGTAAATTTGTATACTCTGTTTGATGTATTTTCAACTCAAAAAACCAAAAATATATGTATAAAAATGTGT